>CM062806.1:246301310-246510823 GCA_031772625.1 Pinus tabuliformis | reverse complement strand
GGATTTCGAGGTGATCCGGACATGGTTCTTCCACAGGGAGAACAATGGGACGACAGAGGTACTTTTTTATTTTCACAAGTTTTTATTATGTATTTTTGTATTTTTATATATATCGTCTCTCAAAACTAATGTAATCTTTTTCAAAATGCAGATGTTGGTCCACAGCGTCCAGCCAACCTCCGGCCTTATGATAGACTACATCCAGCTGCACCGGTACCGGCCCACAGGATGCGACAGCAGAAGTACTAGCTGATTTGGAGCATGATCTAGAGCGTCTCACGGCAGATATACCTGAGACTACTATGGACGACATTCCTATCAGGCTTCAGCGCTTCGTAGTCGCGGTCCCTGGACCGTTTAGGAGATTTTGGCGTAAGGTAGCCCGCGCAGTGGTGTCGTACAGAGAGCACCACCAGTGATTGACTAGTCACTTTTGTAGTCACATGTGACATTTTGACTTTTTGTACTATCATTTTGCCGATCATAAGGTGTTTTAAACCTATGATCGAAGACGATGTATATATTTTTTGACACACTTCTATCTCTATATATATCACTATTACCGGCTTATCTTGTTTAACATGTATGATGAAATGTTTTAAATTTACTTGCATGATTATTATAAATGTCTGTCCAACACTCGAGAAGCAATTGCATCTGCTAATGTATTCAAAGACCTTGGAATATGTTGATATTCAATGTAATCAAATTCACGTTCCAAGAGACGCACTCTCAAAAACAACCTTAATAACACAGGATTTCTAATGGCATAAACTCTATTAAGCTGTAATACAACAAGTTCAGAATCTAACCTCACTATCAAACGTCGAATTCAAATGAAATAGATTCGGATAATAATTCAACCACTGCACTGTATTCTGCAATGTTATTCGTTGTTTGACCGAGGCTTACCCCATGCATAGAAACTAACTCGTCAGAGGGCGAATAGATAACCCAAGCTGCGGAAGAGATATTCCGTGTATTACGACAAGCACCATCAGCAAATCCAATGTATGTTTGGAGAGGCGTCGACATCTACAATATCAAGAGTAAAACCAAGATAAGCCAGAATAATGACGAAAAACCACACTCGCTAAGCTAAGCACACTGACTAAACTAACACACTTGCTAGCTAGAAAGGAAATCTAACCTATCTAAAAATTTCTCCATACCATCATTTTAAGCATAATACCTCTTAGGTAAAGTCCATTTCTGGGTTTACCAAAGAGTCCCCATCAAAATCAACTAACTCATAAGCCCCTTTTGCTAGCTTTCGCTTTACAATGTAGGGCCCATGCCACATGGGAACGAATTTTCCGGCACCTAGCTTATCGTTAGCTTGATCATATAATAGTACTAGGTCTCCTTCGAAAAACTTCGAGGGGTTACATTTTTATCGTACTGAGCTTTCATTCGTTTCGCGTGAGTCTCGATAGCTAAAGTAGCGTCACGTCGAGTCTCATCTAATTTAGCCAAGTATAATAACCGTTTCTCCTCTTCGGAAGTAGCTGGAAGTAATTCGACAGCCATTTGAAGTGATGGGATTTCGCATTCAATAGGTAACACAGCTTCTAAGCCATAAACTAGCTGGAAAGGGGTGAAACCTGTTGAATTTTTCACTGAAGTTCGATATGCCCATAGCGCCGAAAATAACATGTTATGCCAATTCGTTCGATGGATACCAATGATCCGTCGAATCATGATGACTAGAACTTTGTTGATTGACTCAACCAAACCGTTGGCTTGCGGATAATAAGGAGTAGAGCTATCGTGGCGCAAACCAAGCTGGCTTGTAAGCTCAGTCATCATGACGTTTCGAAAATGGCTCCATGGTCAGTAATGATTGCTTGTGGGACACCAAACCTAGTTATGATATGATTGAATACGAAAACTGCAGCTGTCTTGCCGCTTGCGTCGAATGTAGGCATCGCCTCGGCCCATTTAGTAAAATAATCAACCGCGAGGATGATATACGCATGCCCCCGGCCGAGTGAGGGTTACAAGTAATAAAGTCAATGCCCCATTTGGCGAATGGACCAGCGGCAATTATAGGGTGGAGAGGAGCAGGTGGAGCGCGCATCTTTCGATCAAACACTTGACAGTTGTGGCATGTTCTGACGGCAAGGATACAATCTTTAAACATAGACGGCCAGAAATAGCCAGCGCGCAACACCTTCTGAGCTGTGGCATACCCAGACATATGACCGCCACATGCTCCAGAGTGACAATCATTCAAAACTCTCTCAGCCTCTTCGTGAGTTAAACAACGTCGAAAAACTAAGTCTGCCCCCCGGCGATAAAGTGTATCTCCAATAATTCTGTATTGCTGGGATCGAAACCGAATTTTTCGACGGTCTTCCTTGGAAGCTTCAGGCCGAAAGGTTTGGGTTTGGAGATAGATGATTATATCCCCATACCACGGATCTAAAGTGCTAATAAGAAACAAAGATTCGTCCGCAATGGACTCCTCTGCCACAGTCTCTGTGTCAGCACTCGGGAAATCACACATCAATTCCGCAAAAACTAAGATTTCTTAGACTTGGACTTCTCGAACTCCAAGTCGAACTCTTGCAGGATAACAATCCATTTAGAGTACTTGCCCCCTAGCAGTTGTTTTGTCAAAATATAAATCATAGGGTTGCAATCCGAAATAACTGTAGTTTTGCGGAGAAGAATGTAGTGACGAAAACGCTGGACAGCTTGAACGGCTGCCAGGGCCAATTTCTCCACATGCGAATATTTTAACTCAGTGGATTAAGGTTCTACTAAGATAATATATCACATGCTCGCTTGAATTCATCTTCTTGAACTAACACCATTCCAATGGTGGAATGCGAAGCTGCGAGGTATAAGAAGTAGTCCTGGTTGTAGTTGGGAGGATGCAATAACGGTGCATGGGTCAACGCGTGTTTTAATGCATCAAAAGATTGTTGGCAATCTCGTCCCAAAAGAATTGTGCGTTCTGTTTCAACAACCGTGTAAAACCTTTAGTGACCTCGGCGTAGTTTGGGATGAATCGGCGTAAAAAGTTCGCTTTCCCTTGCAAACTTTGGAGTTGGCGCAAACTCGAAGGAGGAGGCAATTTGATGATAGCCTCGACTTTCGAGGGATCGACGCGAATGCCGGCTTTTGAAACAACAAATCCCAGCAATCGACCTGTTTCTATACAGAAAACACACTTGTGGGGATTCAACCGAATTCGATAATGCCTACACCTCATAAAGATTGCTCGTAGGTGGACAAGGTGATCAGCTCGATGTAAAGAATGAGCAGGCAAATCATCGAGATAGGGTTGCACAATGTGCTTGATGTCATGAAATGCATAAGACATCGCCCGTTGAAAAGTAGCCCGGCATTCTTAAGCCCAAAAGGTAATTTGCAATAAGCAAATGTCCCCCATGGACAAATGAATGCCGTTTTTGGTTGATCGGCAGGTAGAATATTGATTTGATTATAGCCTGAGAAACCATCCATGAAGGAAAACATCTCACTTCCGGCACAATCATCAATAATTTGATCGATATAAGGCGTAGGATAGTTGTCTTTTGGACAAGCTCGATTGATATCCCTATAGTCGATACAGATTCTTATTGTTCCTTGTTTTTTATTGACGGGAACAATATTCGATACCCAATCCGTTAACGGGATCGGATAAATGAAACCTGCTTTCAACAGCTTTTCGACTTCTGCTTTAATCGCAGCCGCTTTTCGAGGGTGAATCTGACGCAACCGTTGCCGAATGGGTTTAGCATCCGGGTAGGTTTTGATTTCATGAACAACAATGGCAGGATCAATTCCCGGCATTTCCTCGTAAGACCAGGCAAACACGTCGCGGAATTCTTGGAATAGGGCCTTGTAAGTTTGGATTTCTTCTTCAGTACATGCGGCACCTATATGAATGTTCTCCTCGATTCCGGGCTTCACTGAAATATCAATGGGAATAGTACGAGAAATATTCCCTAAATTCAGCTCTGAATCAGAATGTTTCGTTGGATCCTGAGCGTCTTTGACATATTCAGCGGTAAAGATAGATGAAAAATCATTTTCAAATGCATCATCCTTAGGTAAAAACGAAGATCTGTGATGGAGATCTTCCCATGGTAGATCATCTACACTTAGGATTTCGCGAAGTTGTTCGTCAGATGACACTTCTTCGGGAAACGTTATCCGTTCTAAGGGTGAGGTGAAAAGTGACTCTTCACTGACCACATTCATTTGGTCGGTTTCGGTTGAATGAAAGTCGGTAAAAGACATAAGAGCTTCATAAGCAATCTCATACGGACTCAACGGCATAACATCACCGAGTGAGTCTAGCTCAGAGTCAGAGGGAACATACCAAGGATCATCATAAATAATGTTTTCTGACGTGATCATATGAATTGTTGCAAACGAAGGGTCTGCATTGAGTGGAGGGAGAGGAAAAGTTCCCAGTAAACCGGAATCCTTAACTAAACCTACACCAATGTCCCTATAAGGGATTGTCGTTTTACCAACATGCTGGATAGTTTCTGAAGAGGTTGGGTCGGATGAAAAGTATGTCAGCTGATCAATAGTCACGATCTTACCGTTATGTGGAAACTTAATGACTCTGAAGACCGATGAAACGACCGCTGTCATAGCATATGACCAACTTCGACCCAAAAGAAGGTTGTAGTCTAGAGGGGCATCAACCACTTCCACATCCAGACTAACGGTTTTACCTTCGACCCCTATAGGCAATTCTTGTAGAATACCAAACGGACGGAACCCACGGCCATCAAAGGCCTTAAGGATGGTGGGGGATTGGTTCAACGAAGGAGAACCAAGCGATCTCCAACATTGAATCGACATAATACACGTAGAAGCTCCCTCATCAATCACAGTCCGATGAATAGGCCTGTTTTTGACTATCACTGGAATTTGGAAAGCCATTTGATGGGGAGACGCGGTGTACTACTTTCTAGATCAAAGATCATTAGGTTCGGGTCCTGAACATCGACAGCTCCAATAGCCGACAAAAGCAATTTTCGTTGCGCTGGACATGATTGCAGCACTTCGAGTGCCGACATTGCTGAAGGTGAAACAGCTAAGTCTTCAACAATGTTGTAATTCTGGGCTGCTCTCGCATGTGGATTGAAAGCAGACCTTCGAAGTACACCCTTGGCGGGCGGCTTAATCACTAAGTCTGGGTTAGGTTTTTCGATCTGTAGTGGATCGGAACCAGGAGCTGAGGTTGATGGGTTAGAGTGAGAAGATTCTGCTTCCTTACCATCAACAGGAGCCTTACTACCATAATCTTGCGATCGAGTCGCAATCCTGACATGAGACATCATCAAAATGGGTTCTTCACTGGCATTCGAAGAAGAACCTATCATCTTATTCTCCTGCTCTGGAAATGGATTTTTTAACACAGCAGGAGTGGGAGAACCTTTGACTATTTTCACTACCTCGGCCCGATGAGGGCAGTCTCTCGTAAAATGATCTTCTTCACAAATAAGACAAGGATATCGAGGTTTGCGCTTTTCGTCATTGGTTTCCGACTTTTCCGTTTTCTCCTTTGGAGCCTTGTCTGCTTTAGCCTTCTTCTTTCCTTTCTTCTTTCCACCGTTTTTTGATTTGGCCGTAGATGACTCTACAGCGTGAATGTCGGCGGTAAGTTCAGGAGGAGAAGACTCTCCTGTCGGAGAATCAGGCAAAGTGATAATTGGAGTATTGGAGGCCTTGGAAGACTTCTTCTTACTCTTCGTAGTCACGATACCAATCATACCATCAGCGGCATGAGATCCCGAAGGAGCAGCAGCGATTTGGTTTGACTTTGGAAGATCCGGAATTTTCTCGTGTAACGTACCCGACTGAGTGTAAACTAAGTCAAGGTATTGTGCCTGAGCAATGACTTGCTCCTCAGTAACTACTCCGGCCTTAGCTACATCTTCAGTAATTCTTGGTAATAATGATTTGACAAACCATTCAGCTAAGATTTGGTCCGGGATAAAAACTTTCACTAATCTTCTTCGACGTCTCCACTCATGGATGTGATCAGAAATGTACGTGGATGTCGATTGTTTTAGCGAAGTTAATAATTCTGTACCATTATCGTATCTGACTGGTAACTGAAAATGAGTTAAGAACGAGGTAGCTAACTGGCTAAAGTTGTAAAAAGAGGCCCGTGGTAACTCAATGTACCACTTGGCTGCGAGACCAATGAGTGTACGCTGGAAAAGACGTAAGCGGATGGAATCATCTGAGATGGAATTTGATGCACACCAGAGGTGGTAAGTCATCACGTGATTAGACGGATCCTCTCCAGACTTACCTTCGAACTTGGGTATATCGCTGGGCAACTTATTTGGCATTGGCGGCCAGAACTGAAGATATTGAATTGGATCGTTCGTTAGGCGCGTCAAGTCGGGTAAATCTAAAGTCGCAATAAACGGTAACTGCCGGTTAGGATCTCTAAAACTCTGAGTCACAATACCAGCCCCAGGAGGAGGATATCCAGGATAACTAGGAACAGGAGTCGCATTTGGGATATTATATCCTCCTGGAAAACCAGGATTAACCGGACCGTACTGGGGTTGCTGAGGTTGTTGATAAGTGTACCCAGGATACGGTTGATACTGGTAAACCGGTTGTTGGGCAGCTTGCCCAGGTTGATACTGTCCCTGGTACGGAGGTTGAACAAATTGAGGTTGAGTAGTAACAACCGTACTTGTACCAGGTTGGCCTGCAGGCATCTGGACTGTGGTTTGAACCGTGGGTCCAGACAACGGTACAGATGTCTGAGGAGTGGTTACAGGGACAGTAGAAACCGGAGCTGCCGATACTCCAGAAGTAAGCATGGTAGATGAAGCGGTAGTTGCTGCAGCCGTGTGAGGTGGAGTACCAGGTGCAATTGGCGGCTGAGTAACTACAGAAGTTACAGGGGTCTGAACACTTGACTGGACAGGTTGCGGTTGCTGGGGTGGACCAGGAACTGCAGGTTGTCCTGCTTGAGGTACCGACTGTATACTTGGTTGCGACATCTGTTGACCCTGTGACGGATCCCATGTTAACATTCCAGGGTATTGACTCGTAACAGGTTGAGGATACTGAGATCCATAGCCGTATTGAGGATAGGGTTGATAACTGTAAGGTGCAGTCCCATATGATTGCCCTTGAGGTGGTTGATAACCTTGACCAGGGTATTGACCCGTAGGTTGATAACCTTGAGGTAAATACGAATACTGGGGTTGACCTTGACCTTGAGGTTGGTATCCTTGAGGTTGATACCCTTGGGGTTGATACCCTTGGGGTTGCCATCCTTGAGGTTGCCATCCTTGAGGTTGATATTGATACTGAGGTTGACTTTGGGGTACATATTGAGGCTGGGGTTGATACCCTTGGGGTTGATACCCTTGAGGTTGCCCCCCAGTCACGAATGAAGTACCTTGAGGTTGCCCCCCAGGCATTAACGAAGGTTGCCCCCCAGGCGGTAATTGGCCACCTTGAGGTTGGTTAATGGGAGTTGAACCTGACATCATATAAACGTCACCTATACTCAATGGTACATTACCACTGTTTCCAACTAATAACCCATGATCAAGGGTTGAGGAGATGCTCCCGCAAAGGTACCAGAAAGTGATTGATACCCAGTAGGAACAGAAGGACCGCCATGTAAAAATGATTCAGGACTTTGTGAAAACACAGATGACTGACCAGACATATTTACAGGAGAATGAATTCCTCTAGGTGGAACCGGAGTACGAGGTGTAGAAAAACCTACTGAGTTGTCTAAAAAATTGGTTAATGCAAGGTACCAAGATTCACTTCTAGGAGGACTGTAAAAGATGGATTCACGCTCCCTTAGATCAAGGGTAATTAGATCTTCAGAATCAGAAACGCCTATTTCTTCCTCTGGAACAAGTTCTTCTATAGCAATTAATCCAACAGGAAGATTTTCGGTGATAATTCTTTCTATTCTTGGTGAATCAGGAACACTAGGAGTTGGAGTAACAGGTTCGGAAATTTCAGGTTCTTCGCCTGTTTCACTGGCAGATGAAAAACTACCAGCAAGCTCGGAAACTGTAACAGCTTCGGGATTGTAACCTGTTTCTAAACTTTGGTAATCTGGATGGACTACCAAGGAAGATTCTCCTTCTTCAGGTGATCCTACTCTACTGCCACTAGGAGGAGTTACAAGGACCTTTAACCCTTCTAAATGACCGGAATGTCTTCAGGAGATTCACCCCGCGATTTACGGAGTTTTCTTAACAAATCTATTCCGGTAACAATCTCAGGAGACTTGCCCCGAAGTCTACGGGACTGTCTCGGTAATTCCGCCACAATTAAAGATTTTAACTACAACACACGAAAACAAAGTAAAAAATTTCAAATCAAACCACCTAAAGTCTTCTAAAGAACCAAACAAATTTGAAGCACACGCCTAAATAATCTAGAGCGTCAAACCACACACAAACAGTAGTCTTCCGGACCAAAAGCGCTAGTTGGTGATTAGGCCCAACCTCGCAGGATTCAGTACAGAAATGGTGGGTGGAACAGTTACCCCGGCAACCTGCTTAATGAATAGACTGGACCAAGTTCCTCCACTTTAACCGTCTCGAAGTGAAGCGAACCCCCCAGAAAATCCAAGTGAGTATAACCGACGTCTGCTCCAGGTACAGTGGGACCTTCCCTCCACCGTCACCTTGGGTAGAATCCTAGATATTATGGCCACTAAGGTTACCAATCACAACAATTACACCTGGGGGAACAGTCTAAACTCCGACAGCACGCAAGGGCAGAGTAGCAAGCTCCAATCCCCTTACCGGCTCCTTGACAACAATCCAAGGTTTACCGATAAGTGACCCCTGGCTCCTCGACAATGGTTAATCCGAGGTTTACCGTTTGTAATACGTACTGCCTGGCGTCGTTCCCAACGAGGGAGGAATGATCCCCTCACTGGTTCGGACACGAGCTCGTGCTTCTCCTTTAAGAGGAGCTTTCCCAGAATGTAACTGAAACAATTGGATTTGTTCTACTCAAGATAGACTATCTGTTTGGTTTTGTAGTCTTGGAGAGTTAAGTACTCACCTACTCCAAGACCCTAGCCTAAGCTATGTTGGTGCTTCAGAGCCCTAGAAAAATAAAGATTACTAGATTGATTTTAATTTAAGCGTTACTTTTAAGGTTGTTTCTTAAGTCAAAAGGTGATGGAAGTGAAACAGTGGTGTGTTGACTCGACTCGAAACCACTACAAAATGCACCTAGAATGATTTATCCACTACTTTACTTTTTCGATGAATTGCTTAACTAAAAAGTTGAGAGAATGCAATCTTTATAAAAGCAACTTCTTAATTGAAGACAATCAAAGAAACAATTCGTTTTTCTTTTCCAAGCATAAAAACATAACCTCTCTTTACATGCACGAAAAAACTCTTTTCTTCTTTCAAAAACAAAAAGCTACTTGAAACAAGACTTTTAAAGAAGATGTTTTTGTATTTTTCTTTTAATAAAGCAAATAAATCTAATATAACCAAAAATCAATCTTAACAACTCTTAAAATCTATGAAAATGCACTCATAAGCAAACTAAAGGCAAATTTACTCTAAGCAATCTTAACGAGGCCAAAACTAACAATGATTATTTCTAAGGTGTTTTACTTGATCACAATCAAATCAAGGACTAGCTTATTGCAGAACCAAAAACTAGCCAAAACAAAACTCTAATCTTTTTGTTCTTTTTGTAAAATGGAAATCAATACTTTATAAACAAGCAATTCGAAATTTGACCCAAAACAACTCAAATGGCAAGTTGCTCACACAAGGAGACTTTACGACAGGCCCGACTTCTAAGAAGGTTGACTAACCAGAGAGATCTAAGGCTGGACAACTTTCTACTATCAAAGTCACTACAAAGCCTTTCCAAAAATCAAACCCTAGGTCTAAACTTCGTTGAAAACCACTAAAACACTCAAAGCTCACAAAACAAGTTCAGGTGAAAATTCTTGACAGGGTACTAAAGGATCTGGGCAGAAAACACTAAGGAAAAACAAAATCTAAAAGCAATTTAAAGCAAAAATGGAATTTTCTTAAGTTTTACAGGAAGACGCAGGCAACCCGTTGTCACAGGTGCGGCCCCGCTCTGTGCAAACGGCAACAGCGCGTCCAAAGACGCACTGTGCAGTACTCAGAGGGTGCGTCCTTCTGGAAAAATGAAGAAAAACCAAATCTAACTAAATCTAAAGCTAAGCCACCCAAATACTAATTCTCACAGTCAAAAACCAGAAAATAAAAATGATTTTCTCAAAGCAAAGTTCATATAAAGGAAAAGACTCTCTCATTAATGGATTCCCCAGCGGAGTCGCCAATTTGTCACACGGAATTGTCAAGGGTGCGGACACGACTGACCTTCCTAGAAGTCTAAGACATTCTAATGACAAACAAGACAAAATGGAGTGATCTTTCTCTAAATACACCTTTTACAACATGAAAACTACAAGTGTTTAGGCTTACCTTATTCCAAAACGCTGTTGTTGAAGTCCGTTCTTGACGATCCGGATGAGCTCCTCCTTCAAGTCAATTCCTGCAACCACAAACAATCAAACAATTACCAAGCACTTGCATTTCATATAATAAAACATATATTCAACATGCAGACCAAGGAACACATGAAATAACTCATTAACACAAGCTATTGAGAAAAATAAACCAGTTTGTATTAATAACGAAACAAAGAAACTCTTACAACCTGGCCTTGGTGTTGTGCAAGTTCCTCCCAGGGTCCATCAAGGGTTTTCCTCTACTTTGACAAAGCTCACCCTCTCCCAAGTAGAATCAAGTGAAGACAATCTCTCCTCACAAAGGCTCTAATGGAAGACCTAAATCCTGCAGCATTTACCCAAAGAAAATGTATAGCTCCAACCTCTCTCCTTCTGGCTCAATGCCTTTATTTATAGTGCTGTAAAGAGGTTATTCAGGTCCACTATCAATGGGATCATCCCCCTCTTTGGGTGGGATAGCTCCCTTATTGATGGGATAAGTTCCCCCTTAATAGAGATACATGAACCAACTGGAGGCGCATCCATTTCATCAAACCGACCTCTAGAATGTTCTAGAAGTAACCACAAGTAACTTTTTCAAGATAAAACTCGCGCATTTTGCCTTTTACAGAGGGACGCACCTGTCCCTTAACATACAGAGCGTCCATGGACGCAGATTTTGTGAACATGGTCAGCGTCCCCGCAGGTAAGGCTAGAGAGAACCTGCGACCCCAGAGATAAACATAGTTTTTACAAGACTTTCTCTCTTCTTTGAGTTTGAGATGGATAACAGAGGCATGAGACTTGCCTAAGAGGGTAGCATGACTGTTGATTTGAGCCATACTAACTGTAAGTAGTCAAGGTGACATTTTTTAGTGTAACAGATTGCCCCCTAAAGTGCGAAGCCTGGAATAGAATAGGGTTTTGTAATTCTAGGAAGGGTGAAGCGCTTTATCATTTCAAGGATTGTCTTGTGGATGGCCTGGTTGGAACCTGCAATTTTCAACACAAAATACATGGATAAGATTATATCATCACTGAGGTAGGCATTCCCATACTCAGATTCAAAACTTTAACTAATGGACTAACTATTCTGATACAGGAATGATCTTGCAGTACATCATTTTTATAGACTTTTGTAGACACAGTATGGACGCAGCCATCTGTTTATGATTAGTCTACATAGATAATGAATACAAAACTCCTCGCAGCCTGGATGGTAGAAACTAGATCCAGGGTCTTCACTTCTACTTCCCGAATTGGTACGATTCTAGCCATGTGATTAAATGATTCGATGTCGAACATGTTAGAAACCACTTGATTACCAGTCAATGATGTAAACTGTTAACAAGCGTGAGAGAAACCACCAGTAATGTCAATGGTTCTCAAAGTACCAAGCACAACCCGTGAAATGTGAATAGATGTTTTGATGTCGAACACTTCACGGAATCCTTTGATCGAAAGTCAATGATGTAAACTGACGTCAAAGGCGAGAAACCTGCCATTGATGCATGCAGACTTCAAGGTACTGTCGATTCCTAAGTCATCTTTCTAGATAATGTGTCGATGTCGATAGAAAGCGACCCGTTGCAGGCAAGCCCGCAACACGAAATCATTGTTCAAGTTGAAGAAATGTTGCTGTAAGGACTGACTCAGGGATGGTCAAATGGATGACAAGTATTTTGCAGATGAAAGTTTTGCTTGCAGACCTCTTGAACACATAACGACACAACAGATGGCTTGGTGACGAATAACTCAAAGTTAATCCCCGAAACCCGGTTAAAGACTTTCAAAGTGATTTGGTCAACTGTGAGGTAAAAGATTTCCCAACCCAGGTGAATGAAAAGTGTCGTGTTCAAGAGTGGTAATAAAGTTTCTTCTGAGACAAAAGGTGACAAACAGGTTCATTCTTCTCTCTTTTCCCCCACCATTTCTGGCAAGTACCTCTTTATTTTTAACAAGCTTGAGGAGGATAACATATGCTTGATTATAAGCTCATCCTTCGGACGAGTCCAACCTAGTTTAAATTCGAACCCTAGGAAGGAGTGGTTCGTTCCTGTTTGTAATTGAACAGGTCCTCTACTGTAAAAGTTTAACGAGCCCAGTATAGGAGAAACTCGGCGTTTTTCAATTTTAGAGAGTCTGAAAAAACTAAAGGAGACTCCACGTTGAACTTTTTCGTATATTTGTGTCCCTCAAGCCCGAAAAAGTATAAAATAATACCTGGGGGAACCGCTTGATCTTGCGACCAAGGAGTACTTTCATAATAGTGTCGTTGACCTGAAAAGTAAAAAGCGATCAAGGACACGTCGTTTTATTTCCTTATCGAGTTTGAAACGACAAAAACCCGGCAATCTTTTCCTGATTTTGCGGTCAGAAAAGAGCTAAAAGGGGACCGTCTTTTAATTCCGTTTTAACGAGTGAAAAAGAAACACTCGGCGATCTTTTCATGTTTTAGGAGTCAGAAAAGGGCTTAAAAGATGACTCTGATATTTTTGTTTGTGAAAAATTACAATTTCCCTCGAAATCCCTTTGTCCTGCACAAAAGCAACACATTACTCATACCTGTTTAAAATAGGCAAAAATACATTCAAAAACATCTTTTCATGGTAAAAAATGAACTAATTCATCCAAAAAACCTATAAAAAGACCTTTTACCATGTCATTTTTACCGTTTCACTGTTGAGGTTGAAAAAGGAGCTTTTGACAAGAAACTTCCCGTGGTCGCTGCGGAAAATCTGACCGTCGGAATCGAACGCCGTCTCATCCAGGTATTTTACACATCCTACTCTGCATTTCTATCCGTTTAGAATCAATTTTTAGGTTTTAGTTTCATTTTTTGGGGGGGTTTTGGTTTTGGAATGCGCCTCTCGGCGGACGCAGGTGCCCTTCGGGTGACCTGCGTCCCCCGACTTTTTCTCATACGGGAAAACGGTCGGAAGACGCAGCCCGCCTTCAGGCCAGCTGCGTCCGGGCGCCCTGTGCTACAAAGCCGGGGTGCGTCCTCCGAGAAACGCGCATTTCAAAACCCCAACTCTCTCAAAAAACCACCAAAAATTCCCAAATCAATTTCTAATTGCTATTTTTGATATGCAGGGCATTAATCATGTTAGACTGGAGAGAAAGAGAGCATGTAGAGGAAGATGAAGCTGCAATAAATCATCAACCTTCCCTGGATGCCCTAAGAGCATGCGGATTATACAAATATTGGACCATACCGGGCATGAGGGGCCAGGTAAGATTCTTGGAATGGCTGGTTGAGCGATGGAACGTACAAGAACAATGCTTTTACATAGGAGGGCACCAGCTCGAGATAGAGCCCTCGGATGTATACTTTCTCACTGGCTTGCCAAACAGAGGTGAGCAACTCAGTCTTGCGGGGACTAGGCCGGGTGGCCAATCCCTTGATAGTCTCCGCGAGGATTGGTGCACACGTGGGGCTCACCATTCAAAAGGCATAGAGATAAAACACATCACTCTACCGGAACTCAAAGTCATAGCGTTCACGGTTACCAGAATTTGCGGCGCGGCCGCTTTACACATTGCTTCCGGATCCCAAATGCGGATGGCAATTGACTGTTACCAAGGCACCATTTTCAACTGGTGTGAAGCTGTGTCGGCTCATATGAAGAGCCAACTGACCAAGGCAAAGAACGGACGACTAAAGACTTTTGGATATGGGCCTATAGTCGTGAGCTTTGCCTTGGAGAGAATTCCAATGCTGATCCCTCAGCAACTCACTGTTGATATCTTGGGTCCTCGGCAGCCAAAGCTGATACGATGGGTTGCGGTGATGGCCCGGCATCCTGACGAGGGCGCGACAGTAGTTCGATTCTCAGATAGTTATTTTGACTGGTTAGAGGGCCAGCTTTTTGTGATACAGGACTTTCCGTATGCCGGAATGGATTTCAGAGGTGATCCGGACATGGTTCTTCCACAGGGAGAACAATGGGACGACAGAGGTACTTTTTATTTTCACAAGTTTTCTAGTTATGTATTTTTTGTATTTTTTATATATATCGTCTCAAAACTAATAGTAAATTTTTCAAAATGCAGATGTTGGTCCACAGCGTCCAGCCAACCTCCGGCCTTATGATAGACTACATCCAGCTGCACCGGTACCGGCCCCACAGGACGCGACAGCAGAAGTACTAGCTGAGTTGGAGCATGATCTAGAGCGTCTCACGGCAGATATACCTGAGACTACTATGGACGACATTCCTATCAGGCTTCAGCGCTTCGTAGTCGCGGTCCCTGGACCGTTTAGGAGATTTTTGCGTAAGGTAGCCCGCGCAGTGGTGTCGTACAGAGAGCACCACCAGTGATTGACTAGTCACTTTTGTAGTCACATGTGACATTTTTGACTTTTTGTACTATCATTTTGCCGATCATAAGGTGTTTTAAACCTATGATCGAAGACGATGTATATTTTTTGACACACTTCTATCTATATATATCACTATTACCGGCTTATCTTGTTTAACATGTATGATGAAATGTTTTTAAATTTACTTGCATGATTATTATAAATGTCTGTCCAACATTCGAGAAGCAATTGCATCTGCTAATGTATTCAAAGACCTTGGAATATGTTGATATTCAATGTAATCAAATTCACGTTCCAAGAGACGCACTCTCAAAAACAACCTTAATAACACAGGATTTCTAATGGCATAAACTCTATTAAGCTGTAATACAACAAGTTCAGAATCTAACCTCACTATCAAACGTCGAATTCCAAATGAAATAGATTCGGATAATAATTCAACCACTGCACTGTATTCTGCAATGTTATTCGTTGTTTGACCGAGGCTTACCCCATGCATAGAAACTAACTCGTCAGAGGGCGAATAGATAACCCAAGCTGCGGAAGAGATATTCCGTGTACTACGACAAGCACCATCAGCAAATCCAATGTATGTTTGGAGAGGCGTCGACATCTACAATATCAAGAGTAAAACCAAGATAAGCCAGAATAATGACGAAAAACCACACTCGCTAAGCTAAGCACACTGACTAAACTAACACACTTGCTAGCTAGAAAGGAAATCTAACCTATCTAAAAATTTCTCCATACCCATCATTTTAAGCATAATACCTCTTTAGGTAAAGTCCATTTCTGGGTTTACCCAAAGAGTCCCCATCAAAATCAACTAACTCATAAGCCCCTTTTGCTAGCTTTCGCTTTACAATGTAGGGCCCATGCCACATGGGAACGAATTTTCCGGCACCTAGCTTATCGTTAGCTTGATCATATAATAGTACTAGGTCTCCTTCCGAAAAACTTCGAGGGGTTACATTTTTATCGTACTGAGCTTTCATTCGTTTCGCGTGAGTCTCGATAGCTAAAGTAGCGTCACGTCGAGTCTCATCTAATTTAGCCAAGTATAATAACCGTTTCTCCTCTTCGGAAGTAGCTGGAAGTAATTCGACAGCCATTTGAAGTGATGGGATTTCGCATTCAATAGGTAACACAGCTTCTAAGCCATAAACTAGCTGGAAAGGGGTGAAACCTGTTGAATTTTTCACTGAAGTTCGATATGCCCATAGCGCCGAAAATAACATGTTATGCCAATTCGTTCGATGGATACCAATGATCCGTCGAATCATGATGACTAGAACTTTGTTGATTGACTCAACCAAACCGTTGGCTTGCGGATAATAAGGAGTAGAGCTATCGTGGCGCAAACCAAGCTGGCTTGTAAGCTCAGTCATCATGACGTTTCGAAAATGGCTCCCATGGTCAGTAATGATTGCTTGTGGGACACCAAACCTAGTTATGATATGATTGAATACGAAAACTGCAGCTGTCTTGCCGCTTGCGTCGAATGTAGGCATCGCCTCGGCCCATTTTGTAAAATAATCAACCGCGAGGATGATATACGCATGCCCCCCGGCCGAGTGAGGGTTACAAGTAATAAAGTCAATGCCCCATTTGGCGAATGGACCAGCGGCAATTATAGGGTGGAGAGGAGCAGGTGGAGCGCGCATCTTTCGATCAAACACTTGACAGTTGTGGCATGTTCTGACGGCAAGGATACAATCTTTAAACATAGACGGCCAGAAATAGCCAGCGCGCAACACCTTCTGAGCTGTGGCATACCCAGACATATGACCGCCACATGCTCCAGAGTGACAATCATTCAAAACTCTCTCAGCCTCTTCGTGAGTTAAACAACGTCGAAAAACTAAGTCTGCCCCCGGCGATAAAGTGTATCTCCAATAATTCTGTATTGCTGGGATCGAAACCGAATTTTTCGACGGTCTTCCTTGGAAGCTTCAGGCCGAAAGGTTTGGGTTTGGAGATAGATGATTATATCCCCATACCACGGATCTAAAGTGCTAATAAGAAACAAAGATTCGTCCGCAATGGACTCCTCTGCCACAGTCTCTGTGTCAGCACTCGGGAAATCACACATCAATTCCGCAAAAACTAAAGATTTCTTAGACTTGGACTTCTCGAACTCCAAGTCGAACTCTTGCAGGATAACAATCCATTTAGAGTACTTGCCCCCTAGCAGTTGTTTTGTCAAAATATAAATCATAGGGTTGCAATCCGAAATAACTGTAGTTTTGCGGAGAAGAATGTAGTGACGAAAACGCTGGACAGCTTGAACGGCTGCCAGGGCCAATTTCTCCACATGCGAATATTTTAACTCAGTGGGATTTAAGGTTCTACTAAGATAATATATCACATGCTCTGCTTTGAATTCATCTTCTTGAACTAACACCATTCCAATGGTGGAATGCGAAGCTGCGAGGTATAAGAAGTAGTCCTGGTTGTAGTTGGGAGGATGCAATAACGGTGCATGGGTCAACGCGTGTTTTAATGCATCAAAAGATTGTTGGGCAATCTCGTCCCAAAAGAATTGTGCGTTCTGTTTCAACAACCGTGTAAAACCTTTAGTGACCTCGGCGTAGTTTGGGATGAATCGGCGTAAAAAGTTCGCTTTCCCTTGCAAACTTTGGAGTTGGCGCAAACTCGAAGGAGGAGGCAATTTGATGATAGCCTCGACTTTCGAGGGATCGACGCGAATGCCGGCTTTTGAAACAACAAATCCCAGCAATCGACCTGTTTCTATACAGAAAACACACTTGTGGGGATTCAACCGAATTCGATAATGCCTACACCTCATAAAGATTGCTCGTAGGTGGACAAGGTGATCAGCTCGTTGTAAAGAATGAGCAGGCAAATCATCGAGATAGGGTTGCACAATGTGCTTGATGTCATGAAATGCATAAGACATCGCCCGTTGAAAAGTAGCGCCGGCATTCTTAAGCCCAAAAGGTAATTTGCAATAAGCAAATGTCCCCCATGGACAAATGAATGCCGTTTTTGGTTGATCGGCAGGTAGAATATTGATTTGATTATAGCCTGAGAAACCATCCATGAAGGAAAACATCTCACTTCCGGCACAATCATCAATAATTTGATCGATATAAGGCGTAGGATAGTTGTCTTTTGGACAAGCTCGATTGATATCCCTATAGTCGATACAGATTCTTATTGTTCCTTGTTTTTTATTGACGGGAACAATATTCGATACCCAATCCGTTAACGGGATCGGATAAATGAAACCTGCTTTCAACAGCTTTTCGACTTCTGCTTTAATCGCAGCCGCTTTTCGAGGGTGAATCTGACGCAACCGTTGCCGAATGGGTTTAGCATCCGGGTAGGTTTTGATTTCATGAACAACAATGGCAGGATCAATTCCCGGCATTTCCTCGTAAGACCAGGCAAACACGTCGCGGAATTCTTGGAATAGGGCCTTGTAAGTTTGGATTTCTTCTTCAGTACATGCGGCACCTATATGAATGTTCTCCTCGATTCCGGGCTTCACTGAAATATCAATGGGAATAGTACGAGAAATATTCCCTAAATTCAGCTCTGAATCAGAATGTTTCGTTGGATCCTGAGCGTCTTTGACATATTCAGCGGTAAAGATAGATGAAAAATCATTTTCAAATGCATCATCCTTAGGTAAAAACGAAGATCTGTGATGGAGATCTTCCCATGGTAGATCATCTACACTTAGGATTTCGCGAAGTTGTTCGTCAGATGACACTTCTTCGGGAAACGTTATCCGTTCTAAGGGTGAGGTGAAAAGTGACTCTTCACTGACCACATTCATTTGGTCGGTTTCGGTTGAATGAAAGTCGGTAAAAGACATAAGAGCTTCATAAGCAATCTCATACGGACTCAACGGCATAACATCACCGAGTGAGTCTAGCTCAGAGTCAGAGGGAACATACCAAGGATCATCATAAATAATGTTTTCTGACGTGATCATATGAATTGTTGCAAACGAAGGGTCTGCATTGAGTGGAGGGAGAGGAAAAGTTCCCAGTAAACCGGAATCCTTAACTAAACCTACACCAATGTCCCTATAAGGGATTGTCGTTTTACCAACATGCTGGATAGTTTCTGAAGAGGTTGGG
Organism: Pinus tabuliformis; assembly: GCA_031772625.1. Classification (NCBI taxonomy): domain Eukaryota; kingdom Viridiplantae; phylum Streptophyta; class Pinopsida; order Pinales; family Pinaceae; genus Pinus; species Pinus tabuliformis. The sequence continues at coordinate 246,491,889 of CM062806.1, read as the reverse complement.
TCGGATGAAAAGTATGTCAGCTGATCAATAGTCACGATCTTACCGTTATGTGGAAACTTAATGACTCTGAAGACCGATGAAACGACCGCTGTCATAGCATATGACCAACTTCGACCCAAAAGAAGGTTGTAGTCTAGAGGGGCATCAACCACTTCCACATCCAGACTAACGGTTTTACCTTCGACCCCTATAGGCAATTCTTGTAGAATACCAAACGGACGGAACCCACGGCCATCAAAGGCCTTAAGGATGGTGGGGGATTGGTTCAACGAAGGAGAACCAAGCGATCTCCAACATTGAATCGACATAATACACGTAGAAGCTCCCTCATCAATCACAGTCCGATGAATAGGCCTGTTTTTGACTATCACTGGAATTTGGAAAGCCATTTGATGGGGGAGACGCGGTGTACTATTTTCTAGATCAAAGATCATTAGGTTCGGGTCCTGAACATCGACAGCTCCAATAGCCGACAAAAGCAATTTTCGTTGCGCTGGACATGATTGCAGCACTTCGAGTGCCGACATTGCTGAAGGTGAAACAGCTAAGTCTTCAACAATGTTGTAATTCTGGGCTGCTCTCGCATGTGGATTGAAAGCAGACCTTCGAAGTACACCCTTGGCGGGCGGCTTAATCACTAAGTCTGGGTTAGGTTTTTCGATCTGTAGTGGATCGGAACCAGGAGCTGAGGTTGATGGGTTAGAGTGAGAAGATTCTGCTTCCTTACCATCAACAGGAGCCTTACTACCATAATCTTGCGATCGAGTCGCAATCCTGACATGAGACATCATCAAAATGGGTTCTTCACTGGCATTCGAAGAAGAACCTATCATCTTATTCTCCTGCTCTGGAAATGGATTTTTTAACACAGCAGGAGTGGGAGAACCTTTGACTATTTTCACTACCTCGGCCCGATGAGGGCAGTCTCTCGTAAAATGATCTTCTTCACAAATAAGACAAGGATATCGAGGTTTGCGCTTTTCGTCATTGGTTTCCGACTTTTCCGTTTTCTCCTTTGGAGCCTTGTCTGCTTTAGCCTTCTTCTTTCCTTTCTTCTTTCCACCGTTTTTTGATTTGGCCGTAGATGACTCTACAGCGTGAATGTCGGCGGTAAGTTCAGGAGGAGAAGACTCTCCTGTCGGAGAATCAGGCAAAGTGATAATTGGAGTATTGGAGGCCTTGGAAGACTTCTTCTTACTCTTCGTAGTCACGATACCAATCATACCATCAGCGGCATGAGATCCCGAAGGAGCAGCAGCGATTTGGTTTGACTTTGGAAGATCCGGAATTTTCTCGTGTAACGTACCCGACTGAGTGTAAACTAAGTCAAGGTATTGTGCCTGAGCAATGACTTGCTCCTCAGTAACTACTCCGGCCTTAGCTACATCTTCAGTAATTCTTGGTAATAATGATTTGACAAACCATTCAGCTAAGATTTGGTCCGGGATAAAAACTTTCACTAATCTTCTTCGACGTCTCCACTCATGGATGTGATCAGAAATGTACGTGGATGTCGATTGTTTTAGCGAAGTTAATAATTCTGTACCATTATCGTATCTGACTGGTAACTGAAAATGAGTTAAGAACGAGGTAGCTAACTGGCTAAAGTTGTAAAAAGAGGCCCGTGGTAACTCAATGTACCACTTGGCTGCGAGACCAATGAGTGTACGCTGGAAAAGACGTAAGCGGATGGAATCATCTGAGATGGAATTTGATGCACACCAGAGGTGGTAAGTCATCACGTGATTAGACGGATCCTCTCCAGACTTACCTTCGAACTTGGGTATATCGCTGGGCAACTTATTTGGCATTGGCGGCCAGAACTGAAGATATTGAATTGGATCGTTCGTTAGGCGCGTCAAGTCGGGTAAATCTAAAGTCGCAATAAACGGTAACTGCCGGTTAGGATCTCTAAAACTCTGAGTCACAATACCAGCCCCAGGAGGAGGATATCCAGGATAACTAGGAACAGGAGTCGCATTTGGGATATTATATCCTCCTGGAAAACCAGGATTAACCGGACCGTACTGGGGTTGCTGAGGTTGTTGATAAGTGTACCCAGGATACGGTTGATACTGGTAAACCGGTTGTTGGGCAGCTTGCCCAGGTTGATACTGTCCCTGGTACGGAGGTTGAACAAATTGAGGTTGAGTAGTAACAACCGTACTTGTACCAGGTTGGCCTGCAGGCATCTGGACTGTGGTTTGAACCGTGGGTCCAGACAACGGTACAGATGTCTGAGGAGTGGTTACAGGGACAGTAGAAACCGGAGCTGCCGATACTCCAGAAGTAAGCATGGTAGATGAAGCGGTAGTTGCTGCAGCCGTGTGAGGTGGAGTACCAGGTGCAATTGGCGGCTGAGTAACTACAGAAGTTACAGGGGTCTGAACACTTGACTGGACAGGTTGCGGTTGCTGGGGTGGACCAGGAACTGCAGGTTGTCCTGCTTGAGGTACCGACTGTATACTTGGTTGCGACATCTGTTGACCCTGTGACGGATCCCATGTTAACATTCCAGGGTATTGACTCGTAACAGGTTGAGGATACTGAGATCCATAGCCGTATTGAGGATAGGGTTGATAACTGTAAGGTGCAGTCCCATATGATTGCCCTTGAGGTGGTTGATAACCTTGACCAGGGTATTGACCCGTAGGTTGATAACCTTGAGGTAAATACGAATACTGGGGTTGACCTTGACCTTGAGGTTGGTATCCTTGAGGTTGATACCCTTGGGGTTGATACCCTTGGGGTTGCCATCCTTGAGGTTGCCATCCTTGAGGTTGATATTGATACTGAGGTTGACTTTGGGGTACATATTGAGGCTGGGGTTGATACCCTTGGGGTTGATACCCTTGAGGTTGCCCCCCAGTCACGAATGAAGTACCTTGAGGTTGCCCCCCAGGCATTAACGAAGGTTGCCCCCCAGGCGGTAATTGGCCACCTTGAGGTTGGTTAATGGGAGTTGAACCTGACATCATATAAACGTCACCTATACTCAATGGTACATTACCACTGTTTCCAACTAATAACCCATGATCAACGGGTTGAGGAGATGCTCCCGCAAAGGTACCAGAAAGTGATTGATACCCAGTAGGAACAGAAGGACCGCCATGTAAAAATGATTCAGGACTTTGTGAAAACACAGATGACTGACCAGACATATTTACAGGAGAATGAATTCCTCTAGGTGGAACCGGAGTACGAGGTGTAGAAAAACCTACTGAGTTGTCTAAAAAATTGGTTAATGCAAGGTACCAAGATTCACTTCTAGGAGGACTGTAAAAGATGGATTCACGCTCCCTTAGATCAAGGGTAATTAGATCTTCAGAATCAGAAACGCCTATTTCTTCCTCTGGAACAAGTTCTTCTATAGCAATTAATCCAACAGGAAGATTTTCGGTGATAATTCTTTCTATTCTTGGTGAATCAGGAACACTAGGAGTTGGAGTAACAGGTTCGGAAATTTCAGGTTCTTCGCCTGTTTCACTGGCAGATGAAAAACTACCAGCAAGCTCGGAAACTGTAACAGCTTCGGGATTGTAACCTGTTTCTAAACTTTGGTAATCTGGATGGACTACCAAGGAAAATTCTCCTTCTTCAGGTGATCCTACTCTACTGCCACTAGGAGGAGTTACAAGGACCTTTAACCCTTCTAAATGACCCGGAATGTCTTCAGGAGATTCACCCCGCGATTTACGGAGTTTTCTTAACAAATCTATTCCGGTAACAATCTCAGGAGACTTGCCCCGAAGTCTACGGGACTGTCTCGGTAATTCCGCCACAATTAAAGATTTTAACTACAACACACGAAAACAAAGTAAAAAATTTCAAATCAAACCACCTAAAGTCTTCTAAAGAACCAAACAAATTTGAAGCACACGCCTAAATAATCTAGAGCGTCAAACCACACACAAACAGTAGTCTTCCGGACCAAAAGCGCTAGTTGGTGATTAGGCCCAACCTCGCAGGATTCAGTACAGAAATGGTGGGTGGAACAGTTACCCCGGCAACCTGCTTAATGAATAGACTGGACCAAGTTCCTCCACTTTAACCGTCTCGAAGTGAAGCGAACCCCCCAGAAAATCCAAGTGAGTATAACCGACGTCTGCTCCAGGTACAGTGGGACCTTCCCTCCACCGTCACCTTGGGTAGAATCCTAGATATTATGGCCACTAAGGTTACCAATCACAACAATTACACCTGGGGGAACAGTCTAAACTCCGACAGCACGCAAGGGCAGAGTAGCAAGCTCCAATCCCCTTACCGGCTCCTTGACAACAATCCAAGGTTTACCGATAAGTGACCCCTGGCTCCTCGACAATGGTTAATCCGAGGTTTACCGTTTGTAATACGTACTGCCTGGCGTCGTTCCCAACGAGGGAGGAATGATCCCCTCACTGGTTCGGACACGAGCTCGTGCTTCTCCTTTAAGAGGAGCTTTCCCAGAATGTAACTGAAACAATTGGATTTGTTCTACTCAAGATAGACTATCTGTTTGGTTTTGTAGTCTTGGAGAGTTAAGTACTCACCTACTCCAAGACCCTAGCCTAAGCTATGTTGGTGCTTCAGAGCCCTAGAAAAATAAAGATTACTAGATTGATTTTAATTTAAGCGTTACTTTTAAGGTTGTTTCTTAAGTCAAAAGGTGATGGAAGTGAAACCAGTGGTGTGTTGACTCGACTCGAAACCACTACAAAATGCACCTAGAATGATTTATCCACTACTTTACTTTTTCGATGAATTGCTTAACTAAAAAGTTGAGAGAATGCAATCTTTATAAAAGCAACTTCTTAATTGAAGACAATCAAAGAAACAATTCGTTTGTCTTTTCCAAGCATAAAAACATAACCTCTCTTTACATGCACGAAAAAACTCTTTTCTTCTTTCAAAAACAAAAAGCTACTTGAAACAAGACTTTTAAAGAAGATGTTTTTGTATTTTTCTTTTAATAAAGCAAATAAATCTAATATAACCAAAAATCAATCTTAACAACTATTAAAATCTATGAAAATGCACTCATAAGCAAACTAAAGGCAAATTTACTCTAAGCAATCTTAACGAGGCCAAAACTAACAATGATTATTTCTAAGGTGTTTTACTTGATCACAATCAAATCAAGGACTAGCTTATTGCAGAATCAAAAACTAGCCAAAACAAAACTCTAATCTTTTTGTTCTTTTTGTAAAATGGAAATCAATACTTTATAAACAAGCAATTCGAAATTTGACCCAAAACAACTCAAATGGCAAGTTGCTCACACAAGGAGACTTTACGACAGGCCCGACTTCTAAGAAGGTTGACTAACCAGAGAGATCTAAGGCTGGACAACTTTCTACTATCAAAGTCACTACAAAGCCTTTCCAAAAATCAAACCCTAGGTCTAAACTTCGTTGAAAACCACTAAAACACTCAAAGCTCACAAAACAAGTTCAGGTGAAAATTCTTGACAGGGTACTAAAGGATCTGGGCAGAAAACACTAAGGAAAAACAAAATCTAAAAGCAATTTAAAGCAAAAATGGAATTTTCTTAAGTTTTACAGGAAGACGCAGGCAACCCGTTGTCACAGGTGCGGCCCCGCTCTGTGCAAACGGCAACAGCGCGTCCAAAGACGCACTGTGCAGTACTCAGAGGGTGCGTCCTTCTGGAAAAATGAAGAAAAACCAAATCTAACTAAATCTAAAGCTAAGCCACCCAAATACTAATTCTCACAGTCAAAAACCAGAAAATAAAAATGATTTTCTCAAAGCAAAGTTCATATAAAGGAAAAGACTCTCTCATTAATGGATTCCCCAGTGGAGTCGCCAATTTGTCACACGGAATTGGTCAAGGGTGCGGACACGACTGACCTTCCTAGAAGTCTAAGACATTCTAATGACAAACAAGACAAAATGGAGTGATCTTTCTCTAAATACACCTTTTACAACATGAAAACTACAAGTGTTTAGGCTTACCTTATTCCAAAACGCTGTTGTTGAAGTCCGTTCTTGACGATCCGGATGAGCTCCTCCTTCAAGTCAATTCCTGCAACCACAAACAATCAAACAATTACCAAGCACTTGCATTTCATATAATAAAACATATATTCAACATGCAGACCAAGGAACACATGAAATAACTCATTAACACAAGCTATTGAGAAAAATAAACCAGTTTGTATTAATAACGAAACAAAGAAACTCTTACAACCTGGCCTTGGTGTTGTGCAAGTTCCTCCCAGGGTCCATCAAGGGTTTTCCTCTACTTTGACAAAGCTCACCCTCTCCCAAGTAGAATCAAGTGAAGACAATCTCTCCTCACAAAGGCTCTAATGGAAGACCTAAATCCTGCAGCATTTACCCAAAGAAAATGTATAGCTCCAACCTCTTCTCCTTCTGGCTCAATGCCTTTATTTATAGTGCTGTAAAGAGGTTATTCAGGTCCACTATCAATGGGATCATCCCCCTCTTTGGGTGGGATAGCTCCCTTATTGATGGGATAAGTTCCCCCTTAATAGAGATACATGAACCAACTGGAGGCGCATCCATTTCATCAAACCGACCTCTAGAATGTTCTAGAAGTAACCACAAGTAACTTTTTCAAGATAAAACTCGCGCATTTTGCCTTTTACAGAGGGACGCACCTGTCCCTTAACATACAGAGCGTCCATGGACGCAGATTTTGTGAACATGGTCAGCGTCCCCGCAGGTAAGGCTAGAGAGAACCTGCGACCCCAGAGATAAACATAGTTTTTACAAGACTTTCTCTCTTCTTTGAGTTTGAGATGGATAACAGAGGCATGAGACTTGCCTAAGAGGGTAGCATGACTGTTGATTTGAGCCATACTAACTGTAAGTAGTCAAGGTGACATTTTTTAGTGTAACAGATCCTTAAAGGCAAACTGCTAAACAAGATCAACATTAAAATAAATTCAATTTACATAACAACGCTTTGTAACATAACGCAAACACATAGAGGTCTAGGTAGAGACGTGTTCCGGCGTCGTTAAACATAGTGACTGTCGATCTCTACGAAGGTGGGTGATTCCTCCTGAGAGTCGGTGGCACTAATACGGACTTGTGCTCCCACGTACCGTCGCGTATATATTGGGAGACCCCTATAGGAACAAAGCCTTTATCCATAGGAAGCCGTGTCGGCCGCCCTACTGATCGCGATGCAGTGAACACAGCATTCACGAAGATCGACCACCCGTACCGTAAAACGTATTCTGTGGTTTCACGAAAAGTTTGGCACACCCTCTGCCTAGAACTCCAGAGAAGTTTCTTTTGGCCTTTTTCAAACTCTATAACTGAAAAATTCCATCCGAGCATTTTTCACTTCGGGCTCGTTAAAACATCGAAGGAGACTAGAGTCATCTTTAGCTTTTTCTCGACTCTTAAAACATGAAAATGCAAAGTTGTGTCTAAAGCGTCGTTAATAAAAATTATTTTAATCGGAACATAATCACCTGTTATTCCCACGTTGATCTTTCAGTTGAAAAGTATGGAGCCCACCAACCAAGGAAGTCACCTTGGTGGAAATCCCAATCCCTTCTCCTCTTGGGGAGATGTTGGTGCGCCTCATATGGCCACATTGTCACTTCCAGGATTGACAATTGGCCTACCTGTATGGCTCTTTTCAACTAATGTAGTTCAGATCACCACTAATCCTGAGGAGTCGAATCAACAGTCAGACCAGTCTAGAGCTACCCACCAGCCTTCCACTTCTTACAATTCTTCCTCTGATCCTTCATCTTCGCAAGGTAGAGCCGGCAAAAGTCAGCCTCCCATGGAGAAGAAGGAGAAGAAGAAGAAAGAAAAGAAGCAGAAGGAGCCTAAGGCGAAGGCGACTGGGGGCAAGCAAAAGACATCTGACAAAAATCCACACACTGCACCGACCGGGCCTAAATCGCCATGTGTCATTTGCAAAGGGACCCACTTCCACCGTGACTGTCCTTGTATTCCCCGGATACTAAGGGACTGGTCCCCCAGGTTGCACAATCCGGTAGCATCAACCTCTGATAGACATGTTGATTGCATTCCGTCAACTAGCGAGAGTGAAGGACAAAGAGGGAGACCAAGATCACCCTGCAGACTGTGTGAAGGCGATCACGCCATCCACCGTTGTCCATTCTTAGATGAGGCGAAGAGAGTTTTGGAAGATCGTCCGGTTTCACCGTTACGACTTCCTCCTGGATACCAAAAACTCGTGCCAAGTCCCTCGATAGTTGAAAATCCAGCTGGCCCGATCAAGTGGTCAGCTGAAGTGTCGGTCATTGAGAATGAACCTACTGAATCCAGACCAGACGAAAGTCTAAAGGTCGAAACGGCAGTTGACCCGGTTCTTCCTTCAAAGGTTTCATCCTCAAATGACACCGTCGTTGAAGATTCATCTTCAAATGACACCCTCACTGAAGAGAACAAGGATGACACCATCCAGATTCTTTTCATCAACACAGACTCTGATGAGCATCAGGGCAACGCGCCCATTCCTTTATCGCAGGAAGGAACATCGTCAGGGTCGTATCCGGCCGTGTATTCGGTCCCACCACCAAGCAACCTGGTTGTGTCCTTTGATTGGAATCAACTAGGCAGACCCCGGTTACCAGCCAGTATCCCATTCAGAATCATCGTCCAAATCTACAGAATGGTGATGGCTGGAACTATCATTGATGAAGGGGCATCTGTGAGTATCCTTTCCTCTATTGCTTGGAAAGCACTGGGTTCCCCGGCGCTTTTACCTGAGATGAGAAATCTATCAGGTTTTGATAAAGGAACCAGTCGCCCGTTAGGGATTCTCCCCAATGTTCCCGTTACATTGAAGGGGAAGACAGTTCATATGAACGTCATGGTCGTCCAGGGACCCTTGGTGTATAACTTACTCCTTGTATGAGACTATATATATTGCATGGAGGCGATAGTGTCCTCACTCTTCAGAGTTATGTGTTTTCCGCACGAAGGAAGAATGGTCAAGCTCGTAGACCAACTTTCATTTCCAGGATCACGCATCGCAAATAGTCAAATACCATCCCTTAACGGTTTATTCACTCAAGGAATGCCTCCACCCCCGGTTCTACTTCCCGATGAATGCGAGTGATTCGGAAGAAAGAACTGGGACCCAGGGGGCATGCACCCTGGCCTGCCTTGGGCAGAGAAAACCTTGGGTATAAAGTTAATTTCCGCAGAAGAATATGACTAGTCCGTACCCCGTCCGGCATGGAAGAGAGGGTTGTTCTAGGATAAAGCTCTTTTGTCAAAGTTATGTGAGTGAGATAATCAGCTTCTCGCTCCCCTTGTCTAGGTAAGTAGGATGTCGAGGGAGGAGATCCATTTGTGGCGGCAAGTAGCCACCATCTTTGAAGGCAAGCCTCACCCATTAAAACATATGTTTTGAAGGATAAGTAGGGGCAGCCTCCAAAGAAAGAGATGAAATTGCTGCAACAAGTGGTCACCATCTTTAGTAACCTAGTAATAGACATCGCCGGGAAAAAGAGTTTAGTTTGCGGCAGCGAACAAAACCATTTTTCGGATAATAAGTAAGAGGCAAACCTCCCTCCGTAACGCCAATGTTTTATCTGTTGCGATCTTGCAAAAATCAAAAAGTGAACTGATGGGAAGACAAGTACCGTCGGCACCGAAAAATAACGAGAAGACAAGTATCGTTAAAAATATAGCAAGACGACAAGTAGAAAAATAGAGGTGGGACAGAGGAGGGGTAGCCTTGAAATTATACTTTATACCTGGGGGCATGCGAACCTTTTGGAGTGCAAGCATGGGACGACTATTTATTTTTTTAAATTTTTAGGTCCTCCCTTTAAACCTGTAGGTCTAACCCGTTAAACTCGTAGGATTAGCCGTTTCCAGCTTGCATAAAGAAAGGATGTGGGGCAAAAGTTAAAACTTGCCAAATTGGAGCAACTAGTGAGGTATAGCTCCTTAAATATGACTACCTCACCTGAGGCGTTCCTTGTATTAAGACTGGTATAATCGAGCAGTTTTAGCAATGTTCATGCTCGTTAAAAAATAAACGCAAGATTCGAGCAGTTTTAGCACACAGTTCATGCTCGTTAAAAAATAAACGCAAGATTCGAGCAGTTTTAGCACATAGTTCATGCTCGTTAAAAAATAAACATAAGTTGTGAGCAATCTTCCCCTAGAGTTCAAGCTCACCCAGAAAAAATGAACTGGTAAATAACCTTGGTAAATGTAACCTTTGACAGCCATATTAAAGCCCTTGGTCGTGTTCTTGCAGTCTCACCTCCATCCGTTCATTTGGCCAATCGTTCATCTCCATATGTTTGTTTACCCATTTTGAGGAACAGCTGCGAAGAGTGATTTCACTTAGCCATCCTTGTGACACTGCCGTGATTGGAAAATTCCAACCTGTACCTGGAATCTGCTGTTATCCCTGTTTATCACTCGTTCCTCAAAAGACGAGTCTTCTTTGAGCTCTTTTCTCCTGACTCGTAAAATATGAAAAGTTTGCCAAGTTTTGGCCTTCCAGCTCGTTAAACGACCGGAAGAGCTATCCCTCCTCTAGATTTTAATCTTTTTGGACCTGAGGGATTATTGCACAAAAAGATCGAGCGTTTGTTTTGTTCGGCTCGTTAAAGCAATCGAAAATTCATCCCTTCTGTATTGTTTTATACTTTTTCGGACTTAAGGGATTAGATGACGAAAAAGGAATTCTGGAGTTGACTTTATGTACCTTTTCAGACTCTCTAAAAATGAAAAGGACCGAGTTATCCTTGTCGTTAGACTCGTTAAATTCATTAAATAGCGACAAACTTGTCTTTAGACGAGAACGAGTTTCCCTATCGCTAGGCTCGTTAAAACATAGCGATGGGCTTGCCCGAAGGGCAGGTTATAGAACAAGCATATGTTATCCTCCTCAAGCTTGATAAAAATAAAGAGGTACTGGTCAGCAATGACTGGGGAAAAATTGGGAGAACCTCACAGCTTTAATGGTAGCAAGTCGCTCTTGAACATGACACTTTGTCCTCCGTATCACATCGGGTTGGGTTGTTTCATTCACCGGTCTCATCACCATGGTCCTCGCCACACCATCCACATTTGGGGTAATGCTACCAATCCATCACATCAGTGTCGTTATATGTTCAAGAGATGTTGTTCTGGAAAGAGTCAACCATGTCCCATCCACTGCCATACATTGTCCTTCATCCATTTCATGACCGCCACCCTGAATCATACATCACAGTTTGTTTTCACCTCATCACAATCACTAGCTCCGTTCCATGTCACTGATGTGGGATTCATTAAGGCCCTCCTTTGACGGATCGCTCCTTGTCGACATCAGCTCATTATCCAAGGAGTTGATCTAGGAACAACCCCTTCAGTACTTTGAAGCTTGCATGCCTCAATGGCAAGTTTCTCACTTCCGGCGACAGGTATACATCAATGACCTTCGACCAGAAGATTTTGCATGGTGGTCGACGCCAAGTCCTTTATTCCCACCATGTGAATTGTACTGCCGTACCTTGAGGGTCATCATCCTTATCGGTGATTCCCCTCACGCTTGTTAACGGTTTACATCATTGACCGGTAATCAAGCGATGTCTTTCCATGTTCGACTTCAAGAAATTCTCACATGGATCGACTTGTACATCGAGTGAAGATCGGAAGAGATTGAAGACCCCGGATCTAGTTTCATCCATCCGGGCTGCGATATATATTTAGGATATAAAGACATTTGATATGTACATCATTGCAGCAGATGATCATCCTTCTCAAAGGATGATAATTTCAGCAGAGAATTATCAGTCTATCATCAGACGATCGTCTGTGCTATGTACCAAAATGAATTTGTAAAGCTGAGCATGGGAATGCCCGCCTCAGCTAGATCATGAAAAAGTATGAAAAATAATGTATTGTATTGTATCTTATTACAGGACACTTCTCAGCAGATTGAATGAACTTCGGATCCTCCTAATAAAGCATTTCACCCGATAAATGACCTCATACTTTAGGGGGCATCTGTTATAGACAATTTTGTGCCTTGCAGCATCAGGCATGAATTGTCAATAATCCAAGGGATCCAAAGTCCCTAAACATGATGTTCCTACCCCTAGAGGAACAAGATCAGCAAACCAACAGCTCTCAGATCAGTTCTCCACCTGAAAACACTCAAAAACAAGCAATCCTGAAATCAAAGCAGGTGCTCCACTAGGCTTCTGCGCTGAAACTCAACTCCTCCATGGTGTACCTACGTTGCAAAGCAGGTAGAACAAAGACCACCTGCGCTGAGCGAGATGGGACAAGTGGCACACTGAGTCATTGCTCTGGAATCTTCCAAAAATGACACTTGGATCAGGGATTTCGCCTTGTGATGAGTCAGAGGCTCTGTTTCTCCAAGTGGAAGCAAGGTTCTCCAAGTGGACTCAAGAACTGAAGATCAACTGAAGAGAGAGAGGACACAAGGCAACTACACATCAGTTGCAAGCTGACTCATCCTTTCTCAATTCATCTATATATTGAGCTCTCTCCTATGAGCTCAGGAGGCTGGAATTTTGTGCAAAGTAATGATATGTTGTTGGTTTCACTATAGAACTATTGGGTGATTGCTTGAAGGAGGTGAAGAGGAGAAATTCTTTCTACTGGGAGGTGTTGCTGGATTGGGGCCTTCAATGGTTGTAACACTCTCAGAACTTTACTTCTTCCATTAATAAAAGCTATTGAGGTTCTTCTATATGCACTTGTTTCAATGATGTATTGTGATAATTGTATATTTGATTTATGCTAATCCTTGAATCAGTTATGATTGCATGCTTCTTGTAGTTTCCTTCTTTGTTATTTTGCAGGATCTCATTGTAGCTGGGCTAGCAAAAGAGCAAGGAGCTGGGAGCAAGCAGCAAAGAGAAGAGTTTGGATTCGACATTAAGCGCAAGGCAACGGTTAGTGCATTTCTTCATTCTCTCTTGCTTTCGTAAAGAAGTAAACCTTAAGTAGTTTTCTTTACAGTTGTTGCTGAGGTACTATCACCCTTAGAGTGGGATAGGGTCATCTGAATCGAATACTTTTCCCTACAACAAGGAGTAGGCCTATCATCAAAAGCACAATATCGAATGAGTACTCCAGATTTGGTTGAGCTAAAGCTACATCTCAAGGACATGTTTGATAAAGGCTACATAAGTTTAAGTGTGTCTCCACGGGGAGTACTGATGCTATTTATGAATAGAAAAATGGGTACGCTCGAACTATGTATCAACTACAGACAACTAAACAAGCTGATCATCAAGAACCAATACCCTTTGCCAAGGTTTGATGACTTGTTTGATCATTTAGGGGGAGCAAAAGTCTTTTCCAAGATCGATTACCATCAAATGTGCATCAAGGAGGAAGATATCCATGAGACAACCTTCCAAATGAGGTATAGACATTATGAGTTCGTAGTGGTACCCTTCAGGCTTACTAATTCCCCTACCACCTTAATGTGTTTAATGAACAGTGTGTTGCATCCTTAGTTGGAAAAAATTGTGCTTGTCTTCGTTGACGATATTCTGGTGTATTCAAAGACTAAAGAAGAACATGTAAGAACCTAGTTGCAGCACTATATTTACTAGGGGGACATAAGCTTTATACCAAGCTCAACAAGTGTGATTTATTCCAATCACAAATCCACTATTTGGGACACATTGTCTCCAAGGACAATATAGCAGTTGATCCAAAAAAAATCAAGACCATAATGAAATGGCCAACATCAAAAAACATTGATGAGATTAGATCATTCATGGGGTTGGTAGGCTACTACATAAGATTAATCAAAAATTCTCCAAGATAGGCCAGCTAATCACTTCCTTGTATAAGAAAGGAAATAAATTTGAGTGGGTATCCGAATGTGCAACAATATTTGAGTAGTTGAAATATTGCTCACTAATGCACTAGAATTAAGAATTGCAAATTGTTATCCCCCACAATGTCCTAGGTTGAGAGGAATCGATGGAGGTAACCATATACCAAGATTTTAGTTTGGTAGCTAGCCCTACCAAACCAGAGAGGGATCTCTCTATGAAATGAGAGCCAAGAGATGACTGGAATTTAAAGGATTTTAGGCTAGATAGCTAGGTTTAGGTGGGTTTTGGGAAATTTAGGGTTTTCTGGATGATAGATGACAGTGGTAAATTAGTAGAAGCTAGGTTTATTCACCAAGAATTTGTTGGAGAGAACCCTGAGAAACAATCAATTCACATTGAGAAAAATCTTTGAAGGGATGGTGTAGATGCCCACTTACTGTTTGCAACAATATTTGAGTAGTTGAAATATTTCTCACTAATGCACTAGAATTAAGAATTGCAAATTGTTATCCCCCACAATGTCCTAGGCTGAGAGGAATCGACGGAGGTAACCACAGACCAAGATTTTAGTTTGGTAGCTAGCCCTACCAAACCAAAGAGGGATCTCTCTATGAAATGAGAGCCAAGAGATGACTGGAATTTATAAGATTTTAGGCTAGATTTCTAGGCTTAGGTGGGTTTTGGGAAATTTAGGGTTTTCTGGATGATAGATGACAGTGGTAAATTAGTAGAAGCTAGGTTTATTCACCAAGAATTTGCTGGAGAGAACCCTGAGAAACAATCAATTCACATTGAGAAAAATCTTTGAAAGGATGGTGTAGATGCCCACTTACTGTTTGCAGAAGATTTAAGAGTCCTTGAATGATCTTTGGAGATTTGAAGAAGTCGAAAATCCCCTTAAAAACAAGAAGAAATCTCTGTGGGTCGCTCTTGCTCAGAAAGGTTGCACTTCCCTTAAAAGAGTTGCACTTCTGGACAAAAGGATCGTGCTTCACTCAGAAAGGTGACAATCTGCACAGAAGGGTCGCGCTGCTCCATAAAAGGGTCGCATTAATGTAAAAAGGGTCGCATTTCACTTAGAATACAGCAAAACCCTCAATTTTCACCAAGTTTTCTTCCTGCACGATAATAACTGAGATATGATTGGAAATTTGAAAGTGCAAATGAGTTAAAAAGAAACTCCTCTCACCCTTTTAAACTTAAATTGGGACCCTTGACACTATACGATCTCTAATATTTGAAACTTGGTAACTTTATGGCCTTTTTGAGACATTGAAACTTTTTGGAACTCTAAACTGCAACCTTTGAAACTTAGAACTTTGAAGTAATTATTACATATGAAAACATAAAATTACACTTGATATCAAATTTATTAAGGAAACTTGCTTATTACCACTCCTCCTTTGTTGGATTTTTATGCATGGAATGAGATTTTGGTGATTGCGAAACCCTAATGATCTAATGGAGGTACTGAGCGGAATGAAGACCATGGTGACATGACTAAAGTGATGATGTTTATATGTTCAATGATAGCACATCCAACTAAGTGATGGTAGTGACCCAACATGGAAATCTTGAAGGAGTGGAAATAATCCTAGACACACTAACCAGTGACCAAAGCTTTTGCATGGAATACCTAGTGAAATGACAAAAACTTGACTTTAAACCCTAATGGACATTCTGAAAGAGAACATTTGATCACTGGTGGAAGGAAAAATTGATTGACATTAACATTGGATCCAGCTGGGGATGGCAGCTCCATAGGAGGTGTCAAGAACACCATAGACCTAGTAGCCTTATCTATTAGGCATGGAGTCAAAATGCAAAGACTAAACTCAAATTGAAAACTGACTGACTAACTAAACTAACTTAACTCTAAAAACTAACTACTGAAAGATACTACTAAAAAAAACAAATGTTGAGAATTGAGATTTTTCATCACACCTACTCTAACTGATCTATACATCACCTAATCAAGTGAAATGGAACAGCCAATGGAACCATGTAAGCATTTTGTCTACTAGTTGAATTCTCCGCAAGTGCTTGCTCATGAGAAAGAAGGGAAAACTACTGAAAGGCAACTCCCATGAAAATATGTAAACAGATTGAATCTTAATGAAATTGCAAAGCATGAGCCCACCAACTAACCTCAAGAACGCTGCAATAGGATCTTCATAGGAATACATATTGATTTCCAACCCATCTAATACATTACTGCTCTGTTCTAGGTAGTCTTCATACCGTGATTTTAAAATTTTCCCAACATCCTGTTGGCATTATGGCACAGGTGTGACGCTATGGTACAGGTGTTTTCCTTGATGGCAACTCTCTCTGATGACAGATCTCAGTTCAGACTACAAGAATGAAGAGAAAATTCATATACGCAGGTTCATTAAGATCAAGTCGCGTATACACGCAGGTTGGACTTTATAAAAGTGTGTATGCGTATACATGCACTTTCATGCAAGGAAAAGCGCGTATATGTTGGAAAACTTACCTTTGGTCCATGGCAGTTAGTCCTTGGAATTTGAACCTATGGTTTTGGACCATGGTATCTCGACAGACGTGTTGATCCCTAGTATTGAGTTGATGGTATTGTGTTACTATCGTTTTGGACCGTGGTATTGTGAAGGGCCTAAGGCTATAAAAGGAGAAGAAACTATCTTTATATGGTTGATTATGCTTATTCTAGATCTGCATACTGATGCATGTTATGACTGATGTCTGATATAGCTGCAAAGTTATAAGAAAATATTTTTAGATCTATACGCAGGTTGGCCTTGGAAAAAGTGCGTATGTACGCGGGTTTGATTCATTGTAGTAGCGTATACCTTTTGAAGTTTGATTTTTGAAGTTGCAGTTGGGTCTGATTGTTATTGCAGAGTTTTGTTGTCTACTCTGTGTTCTGGTGACTGGGTTGTTGACTGGGTTTCATTGTTTCAGAGATTCAAAGATTGATGATGCTAGTATTGATTGTTTTTGTGCTTCAATGATCTTTATGGGTCCAGTATGAAAATTGGATGAATCGTGGTCTTCATATTGTAGTGTTGTGCTTCAGGAGTATCCAGTCTGAAAATGTATGAAACGTGGTACCTGGAGGAGAAAATATTGTAGACCGGCGCCTACGTACTAGTATCTTAGCTAGTACAAGAACAAAGGGGGTTGGAGCTCCCTTCCAGGAGAGTCTGGAAAACGAGAGAAGGTTGTAGCCTGCGTACTAGTATAAGGCTGCACCAGTACAAAAGATTGTAAACTGAAGTTTCTTATTAAGGAAAGATAGAGACGACTTGCAGCAGGTGGTTTTCACCCACATTGGGTTTCCACCTTATATCATGGTGTTCATGTGTGCTTCTTGTGTGTGATGATTTATTATGTTTACTGCACTTGCTTACTGTTCATATGGTTAATGAAGATCTGATGCCTAATTAAAGACTCACATTTAATGGATTAACTGAATCATAATTATTCTGGATATACGCTAGTTGCTTTAGACACAGTAGCATATACACGCGGGTTCACTTAATTTAAGTAGCGTATATGTTGGGTCCCTATAATACTAGTGATTTCCCCATTACTATTGTAGTTATACCCCTTATTTATATTGTTGTGCCCCTATTACCCCCATATTGTTATTTCTGTGCCCCATAGAATCCCTCTATTGTTATTTTTGTGGCTTTATATTATTATTGTTAGGTCGGCTGGATTATATTGTGACTCCTTAGACTCCTATATATAGAAAGGAGGTTTTGTCATTTGTATCATCCAAGAATTGTTCATTTATGTAATGTAAAGGAGGTTGTCCCCTCGAAGAGGCTGAATTCTAAGGCGTTGATCTTTCTTTTCTATCTTTTCTTGAGCTGGTTTCATAACATTTGGTATCAGAGCTTTGGATTCTAGGGTTTCGCTGCTCCAAACAGGTCATCGTGGAATTTTCGCTATAACCTTTTTTTGTGACGTTTCAGAAGTCACAAAAAAAACCCATTTGAGAAGAATTGGTGCTGAACCTTGGGTCCGAATTTCAGAGCTTTTCGTGCGATATTTTCGGAGATATGATCTGAGGAAGTTGGTCTTTTTGCAGACTCCTGAATTACATTCAAAACAGGTGACCTGGGGAAAATCGTCATAACTTCTCTCTGAGGATCGGATTGAAATTTCGTAAAAGGTACAGAAAGAGGACGGACTGTAGTTTCTTGTATGTGTGTTTTAGATTCAAAGGTTGAAACAGTGACTCGTGGCACGTCGTACAAGTTTGCTCTACTGAACCAGTCTAAAATCAAGTCACTGTGGGAGATTTCACATAACTCTTCCTTGGAGAATCCAATTGGGCTCAGACTTGTGGCATTGGAAAGAGGACGTAGAAGGCTACTACAGGTAGCAATTTCAGAATTGGATGATCTGAAATTACAGAGATACATCAGATTCAATATCAGGCTTCTATAAAGTGAAAAAAGGTGTGTAGTTTTTTTTTATTTTTGTGTAAGCTTGGTTTAACGGAATTCAAAGGGCATAGTAAAGCATTATTATCGGTAACTGATGCCCCGAGGAAAGAAAATGCAAACACCTAGTAAGGAACCTGAAAGCTCTAGCATGACTCATGAAGAAGAGGAAGAAATGCTACATGATATATCAAAATTACAAGAACAAGTGCAACAAATGTCACGCTCACAAAAGCTAACAGAAGCTAAGATAAATGGCGTGGAATCTAAGATAAATGGCGTGGAATCTAAGATAAAGGGCATGGAAGCTAAGATGGATGATTTGAAGACAGATTTGAAGACAGACATGACAGATTTGAAGACAGACATGGCAGATTTGAAGACAGATTTGACAAATTTTCTACAAGAAATACTTACTAATGGTGAAAAGGTAGTAAAGGAAACTCATGATGAGAACAAAAGAAATGTTAATCATGATTCCATAGACTCTAATGTTGGATCGAAGACCCACCATATTCCAAAAATCGATATGAGGAAGTTTGATGGCAAGGATCCCGCCACATGGATATTACAGATGGAGCAATTCTTCGATCTCAATAATGTGCAAAACACACAAAAGGTACGTATGGCAACTTTATATTTGGAACCAAATCATTTTGTATGGTATCAATGGCTTTGCTCTCGTAAAAATTTATCACTTGGGCAATTTTTACGGAAGAATTGATAGCACATTATGAGGATACAAAAAGCAACACTTTTTTTAGCCAATTGATAAGTCTCAAACAAAAGGGTTCAATAATGGAGCACATTGAGGAGTTCCAAAAATTGAACATAAGGGTAAAAGATATTCCAGAGGAGCATAGGATTGATGTGTTCATAGGGTCTTTAAAGGATAATATCCAACATGATGTTCGCCTTTGGGAACCTGATTCATTAGAGAAGGCATTCAGGTTAGCAAGAAAAATGGAAAGCAAAATTATGGCAACTAGGAAGCATACCACTCACAACTATAAAGACGGAAGTGTTGTTGCCCCTAGTCTTCCACAACCTATAAGGTTGACACCACAACAATTGGAAGAAAAAAGAGCAAAAGGGCTTTGTTACAGTTGTGATAGCAAATACACTAAAGGTCATAAGTGTGCTGAGAAGAAATTATTCTACATAGATTGTGAAGAGGAAGAAGAAAAGGAGCAAGAAAGGTCAAAAGAAGAGGATATACTCCAGGAACAAAGCCTAGATGAAGAACAAATAAATCCGACCATATCTTGTAATGCATTGGCGGGAATTACCACTCCTCAAACCATCAAGATAGAAGGACAAATCAAGAAGAAAAAGGTAATAGTGTTGATTGATTCAGGAAGCACCCACAATTTTATTCATTGTAGGGTAGCAAAAGAATTGAATTGCTTCCTATATCCAGCACCAGAGTGTCAAGTGATGATTGCAAATGGAGGAACAATAAATTGCTCTGGAAAGTGCCATAATATCAAGCTATCCATGGGAGAATATGTATTGACTAGCCCAATGCTTTCCATTCCAATGGGAGGTGCTGATGTTGTACTAGGAGTCCAATGGCTACAATCCTTGGGTACAATAGCTTTTAATTTTCAAGAACTTTTCATCAAATTTTCTACGGAAGGAAAGGAAGTTGAATTAAGGGGTATTGCAGGGAAACCAGGAAAGATAATCAGCTCTAATGGTATGACAAAGCTTCTAAAAAAGGAGCAAAGAGGTGTAATTGCACAATTATGTTCGCTAGATGTTTCCACATTGGAATCATCTATTTCTCCAGATCTCCAAAAAGTCTTGGACAATCATTCCAAGGTATTTGAGACTCCCAAAGGTCTCCCACCTATGCGTGATCATGATCATGCTATTCATCTGATTCCAGGAAGTGTTCCTCCAAACATCAGGCCGTACAGATATCCCTATGTCCAAAAAAGTGAAATTGAACGTATGGTTGCAGAAATGCTAGAGGCTGGTATAATTCAACCGAGTCAAAGTTCTTTCTCAGCTCCAGTAGTATTGGTGCACAAGAAGGATGGATCATGGCGCATGTGTCCAGATTATAGGGAGCTCAACAAGCTCACTATTAAAGATAAGTTCCCCATTCCTGTCATTGATGAATTACTGGATGAATTGCATGGATCAATTTACTTCACCAAGTTGGATCTTCGTTCAGGATATCATCAAATCAGAATGAAGATTGAAGACATTCCGAAAACGGCATTTAGAACTCATGAGGGTCATTATGAATTTTTGGTCATGCCTTTTGGCCTTACCAATGCACCTTCAACATTTCAAGGTTTGATGAATTCAATTTTCAAACCATTCCTTAGAAAATTTGTGTTAGTATTTTTTGATGATATACTAATCTACAGCAAGTCTTGGAAGGATCATGTTGAACATGTTGAACATGTTGACAGGGTGCTACAACTATTGGAGGAGAAACAATTATATGCAAAAAGATCCAAATGTTTCTTTGGAGTCCAGGAGGTGGAATATTTGGGTCATATTGTATCTCATGAAGGAGTTAAGGTAGACCCTAGCAAAATTAAAGCCATTAAGGAATGGAAAATCCCCACATCCATAAAGCATCTGCGAGGATTTCTTGGGTTGACAGGGTATTATCGCAAGTTTGTTAAGAATTATGGGAGAATAGCAGCACCTCTAACAACATTATTGAAGAAAGATGCATTTTCATGGACTCCGGAAGCAACAAAGGCCTTTGAACATCTTAAAGAGGCAATGTGCCAAGCACCGGTCTTAGCTACACCGGACTTCACAAAAACCTTTATTGTGGAATGTGATGCTTCAGGAAATGGAATTGGTGTTGTTCTAATGCAAGATGAAAGACCCATTGCTTTTGAAAGTCGTCCAATCAAGGGAAAGTTTTTAAGCAAAGCTATTTATGAGAAGGAAATGTTGGCAATACTCCATGCACTTAAGAAATGGCGACCCTACCTAATGGGAAGACACTTCAAGGTAAAAACGGATCATGATAGCCTTAAATACTTTTTAGAACAAAGATTATCCTCTGAAGAGCAACAAAAGTGGGTCACAAAGATGTTGGGTTATGACTTTGAAATCATCTACAAAAAAGGGAAGCAAAATGTGGTGGCAGATGCACTCTCAAGAAAGGATGAGGATGTGGAAGCATTGTTGTGTGCCATTTCTATTATCCAACCAGATTGGATAAACGAAGCAAGGGAGGAATGGAAGAATGACGAAGAAGTGTGGGCACTTATTCGAAAGCTACAACAAGATTCCAGTACTTCTGATACATTTAGCTGGCAAAATGATTCGTTATGGTACAAAGATCGCTTATACCTCTGTAAGAATTCCCAGCTAAAACAAAAGATTCTTATGGAATTGCACACTTCTCCCTTAGGAGGGCACTCAGGATTTTTAAAAACTTACCACAGGGTTAAGAAGGAATTTTTTTGGGATGGCCTTAAATCAGATATTCAAAAGTTTGTGGCGGAATGTTTGGTTTGCCAACAAAATAAAGTTGAAACAATTAAGACACCGGGTCTATTACAACCTTTATCCATTCCAAGCCAACGTTGGGAGGAGGTTTCAATGGATTTTATCACAGGTTTACCCAAGTCTGAGGGAAAGAGTGTCATCATGGTGGTAGTTGACAGACTTACCAAGTATGCACACTTTTGTGCATTATCACATCCATTTAAAGCCAGTACAGTTTCTACTGCATTTATGGAAACAGTTCAAAAGCTACATGGAAACCCAAAGATTATTGTAAGTGACAGAGATCCCATTTTCACTGGAAATTTTTGGACAGAATTATTTTCTTGTCTTGGTACTCAGTTAGCTCATAGCTCATCTTATCATCCTCAATCTGATGGGCAAACTGAGATAGTAAACAAATGTTTGGAAGGATATCTTCGTTGCTTTGTATCTGATAAACAGACACAATGGGTCAAATGGTTGCCTCTGGCTGAATGGTGGTATAACACTTCCTTCCATACAGCAACAAAAATGACCCCATTTATGGCACTTTATGGGTATCAACCACCATCCATCACATCATATTTAAGAGAAAATTCTAAGGTTCAGGCAGTGGAACATCACATCGAACATCAACAACAAGTCCTCCAACTCTTAAAGGATAACCTCGTGTTGGCACAAAATAGAATGAAACAACAGGCAGATCAACATCGCAGTGAAAGAAGTTTTGATGTAGGTGATTGGGTATTCCTACGGCTACAACCATATAAGCAAATGTCCCTAAAGCAAGCTAAGAAGGATAATAAATTATCACCAAAGTATTATGGTCCGTACAAGGTGTTGCAAAAGATTGGTACTATGGCATACAAATTGGAGCTTCCTGCAGCTTCTCGATTGCACCCAGTTTTCCATGTTTCATGTTTAAAGAAGGTTATAGGTGACAAGCTCCCAATTCAAACAATATTGCCAGAACTTGACGAGGAAGGAAAAATTATATTGGAACCGGAAGCAGTCACAGAAACAAGAACTCGACAGCTACGAAATCGATCAATTTCAGAGTATCTTATCAAGTGGAAGAACTTATCCGCTGAAGATTCCACATGGGAGGATGAGAATTTTATGCAGAAGTATCCAGAACTACTCAAGCGTTGAGGACAACACTTTTTTGAAGGAGAGGGGCATGTTGGGTCCCTATAATACTAGTGATTACCCCATTACTATTGTAGTTATACCCCTTATTTATATTGTTGTGCCCCTATTACCCCCATATTGTTATTTTTGTGCCCCATAGAATCCCTCTATTGTTATTTTTGTGGCTTTATATTATTATTGTTAGGTCGGCTGGATTATATTGTGACTCCTTAGACTCCTATATATAGAAAGGAGGTTTTGTCATTTGTATCATCCAAGAATTGTTCATTTATGTAATGTAAAGGAGGTTGCCCCCTCGAAGAGGCTGAATTCTAAGGCGTTGATCTTCTTTTCTATCTTTTCTTGAGCTAGTTCCATAACAGTATATGTATCTAAGTATGGAAATGAAAAGTTTTATTGATTAGATAATACTGATTCACCCCCCCCCCCTCTCAGTATTATTTCCAACAATTGGTATCAGAGCAGGTCCTTCAGAGAAGCTTGATCGCTTGGAGGAAGATTGTTCATCATGAGCAACTATGAGAGGGAAGCATCAATCAGGCCACCGATTTTTGATGGGACAAACTTCAATTATTGGAAGGTAAGAGTTACTGCCTATCTTCAATCACTTGGTACAGAAGTTTGGGATATCATAGAGACAGGCTACACTTTTCCTTCAGCTACTCCTACATATTCAGCCGAGAAGAAGAAATATGAAACAAATGCTAAAGCAGTCAATACTCTATTGGGATGCTTATCCCAATCAGAATTCATGAAGGTTATGCAATACAAATCTGCAAAGGAAATATGGGACAAGATTGTCTTGAGCTATGAAGGAGATGAACAGGTAAAGCGTGCTAAACTTCAAACTCTCAGGATTCAGTATGAGAATCTCAGAATGTATAATGATGAAAGTGTGGCTAACTATTTCCTTAGGGTAGATGAGATTGTTAATTGCATGAAAAACTTGGGTGAAGAAATAAAAGAGGCTATTGTGGTTGAAAAAGTCCTAAGATCCTTGTCCCCCAAGTTTGAATCTAAAGTGTCCGCTATAGAAGAAAAGGAGAATCTACGAACTCTCACCATGTCTCAACTACATGGAATTTTAATTGCTTATGAAATGAGAAAAGGAGGTCCATCAGACAGGAGAGAAGCTGCCTTCAAAGGAGAATACTATGAATCAGGGCACGAAGAAGAAGAATCATCAAATTTTGTCAGAAATCTTCAACGGGGTACTGGAAGATTCAGAGGTAAGTTACCTTTCAAATGTTTTGCTTGTGGAAGAGTAGGTCACTATGCTGCCAAATGTCCTCATAAGGATAAGATTGACAAGGGAAAGGAACCTGTTAGATGGAACAAGAAGCAGAATGCAAACAAGAAAAGCTATTACACTCATGAAGATAGTGATGGTCTTTCAAATAGTGACGAAGGTGAACGAGGTAATGAATATAAACTTTTAATGGCTTTTGAAGATGATGACTACATGGATGCTATAGATGTAGAAGGTTTTTGTGAAGAGATGACTAATCTCAAAGTGTGCTTAGAAGAGAAAAATTCAATTATTGATTCTCTACAATGCCAACTGGCTTAAAGGGAAAAACATCTTGAAAAATTGGAATGTGAAATTGTTTGTCTTAGAAAGGAGATTGAGAAAACAAAAGCTATTAATCTTAAATTTGTTAAAGGATCTGAAACCTTGGATGAGATTATCAATGTGCAGCATTCTCCACTGATCAAGACATGTCTGGGATATAATGGAGAAACATCTCAAGCTTCTACCTCCAAAAGTTATCTTGATGCAGCAAGGAGGAGCGAGCAAAGGTCTAATAGAAGTCATCAGATGAATCAGGGACAGTTTACCTCAAGAACGAATAAAGACTATCAAGAAAATCGGGGACAAGCTACCTTAAGGACAAACAAAAGCTACAATCAGCCACAGGTAAAATCTTCCCAATTTACCTCAAGAATGGATGTCAATAGAAACTACAATCAGTTGGATGATAGATTTGATAATCGCAGGAGTTTCTTCAATGGCCAATGTTTCTCTTGCCATAACTTTGGTCACAAAGCAGCTCAATGTGTTGCCTATAAGACAATCATGACTAGAGAAGCTCAAAAACAAAGGAATATGACTGGGACCACGAAAAGGACTTATAACAACTTTTCGGTCCTTGAAAATGAAGTTGAATGTTCTATTTGTAATAACTTTGGTCATGAAGACTCTGAATGCAGGAGCAGGTTTTGGAAGACAACACAGAAGGAACAAACCTCAAGTGCCAGAACATGGAGAATGAAGGAACCGCAACCAGAAAGATGTGGGATAGCTTTTTATGAAGAAGGACAAGAAAGTCTATGGTACATCGACAGCGGATGTTTGAAGCATATGACAGGGGACAAAGAGAAACTTGAATCATATACTGCATTAGAAAATGGAAAGAAGGTTTCTTTTGGAAACGATATCTCTGTAGCTATAAAAGGAAAAGGCGTTGCTCAGTTGAAAGAAAAGGTCAAAGCTGGAAATGTTTTGTATGTTGATGGATTGAAGCATAATATTCTGAGTGTCAGTTAGATGTGCGATCAAGGAACCGAGGTAATATTTAGATCAAATGAATGTCGCGTTCGTGATCTTGATACAGGTGAAACAGTGATCAAAGGTAGAAGGACTCCAAATAATCTATACATATTTGAAGAAGGACAACAACAATGCTATTTGAGCAAGAATGAGGAACATTGGTTATGGCACCGGAGGTTGGGACATCTAAGTTTTTCACAAATAAGGAAAGCTTGCAAATACCAGGCAGTTCATGGTGTTCCAGATATCAAAATTCCAGACAAAACCATATGCAAATCATGTCGGTTTGGAAAGAAAACCAGAACTAACTTTCCAGAGAAGGAAGGATCAGCTAGCATGCCTCTTGAGCTAGTCCATACAGATGTATGTGGTCCATTTAGGAAAAGGACACCTCAAGGAGAAGAATACTTGATATTATTCATTGACGATTTCTCTAGGTTTGTTTGGTTGGGACTTATGAAGCACAAAGACGAAGCATTCGAAAAATTCAAATCCTTCAAAGCCTTGGTTGAAAATGAATCAGGTTACAAAATTAAGTGCCTCAGGTCCGACAGAGGTGGGGAGTTTACCTCAAATGAATTTTTCAATTTCTGTGAAGAAAATGGGATAAGAAGAGAATTCTCTACAGCTAGAACTCCTCAGCAAAATGGAGTGGTGGAAAGGATGAACAAAACAGTCCAACAAATGGCTCGTGCTATGCTTGATGAGTCTGGAACTCCCGCAACTTTCTGGGGTGAAGCTGCATATGCTGCGGTTGTTATTCTCAACAAAACAAATGTCCGAGTGAACAACACTCAAACTCCTCATGAGCTCTGGTATGGTGAGACTCCTTCGGTAAAGCATTTCAAAATTTTTGGGAGCAAATGCTATATTAAGAATACTGATGAACAGCTTGGCAAACTTGAACCTAGAGCAGATGAAGGCATTCTCCTTGGTTACTCTCCTTACAGCAAAGCATATAAGTGTTACAATAAAAGACTTGGAAGAATAGTTGACAGCATTGATGTAGTGATTGATGAAAAAGGATACATTCCTAGGAGAGTAAATCATGAAGATATCGAAGAAGATGAAGACTACCCTCCAAATTAGACTGATGATGAAGAAGAAGAACCTCAAGAGGCACCAGAGGAACAGATAAGGATAGAAGAGAAGTCTCCATCCATGTATGTTCAAAAGAATCATCCAGAATCTCAGATTTTGGGACAGAAAGAGGCAGGTGTACAAACAAGAAGAACAATAGCAGAAGCCTCAAGCTATTTGGCATTGCTCTCCTCCACAGAACCACAAAATGTAAAAGAAGCATGCAAAGATGAATGTTGGGTCAAGGCTATGGATGAAGAACTTGAGCAGATCGAAAAGAACAACACTTGGGAGTTGGTTCCTAGACCAAAAGATAAGAATGTCATAGGGACAAAATGGATCTTCAAAAATAAATTAAATGAAAATGGAGAAGTAGTTAGAAACAAGGCAAGACTGGTTTGTAAGGGATATGCTCAACAAGAAGGAATAGACTTTGAAGAAAATTTTGCTCCAGTTGCTAGACTTGAGTCCATTCGAATGTTCCTTGCCCTCTCTAGCTTTCAAAAATTCAAAGTATTTCAAATGGACGTGAAGTCAGCCTTTTTGAATGGAGACTTAGAAGAAGAAGTGTACATTGAACAACCAGATGGCTTTATCCTTGGAAATGATCCAAATCTTGTATGTAGACTTAAAAAGGCTCTCTATGGGCTTAAACAAGCTCCAAGGGCTTGGTACTATCGGTTGGATAAATACCTTCATCAACAAGGTTTTTCAAAAGGATCAGCAGATAGCAATCTCTATATAAAAATTGAAAATAACAAATTGCTAATACTTGTTATGTATGTAGATGATATTATCTTTGGCAGTAATGAAGAGGCTATGAGTCAAAGCTTTGCCTTGGTGATGCAGAAAGAATTCGAAATGTCGTTACTTGGAGAATTGACATACTTTCTTGGATTGCAAATCCAACAAAATGAAGGAGGTATTTTCTTGTCTCAAACCAAGTACCTCAAGCAGATCTTGAAGAAGTATGGCATGGAAGATCCGAAACCAGTATGTACCCCCATGGTTACAGGATGCAGCCTCAGTGCAAATGATGAATCAGCAGCAGTGCATCAACCAACCTATAGATCCATGATTGGGAGTTTGCTTTATTTGACAAGTACCCAACCAGATATTATGCATGCAGTGGGAATAGTTGGAAGGTTTCAAGCCAACCCAAAGGAAACTCATCTTCAGGCAGTCAAAAGAATCTTCAAGTATCTTCAAGGGACTCAAAACTATGGCTTATGGTACCCTAGAGATACAGATCTCACTCTTCATGCTTACACAGATGCAGATTGGGCCGGAAGCGTGGATGACAGGAAGAGAACAAGTGGCGGTGCATTCTTCATGGGTTCCAGATTAGTATCTTGGTTCAGCAAGAAACAGAGTTTGATTGCTTTATCAACAGTTGAAGCAGAATATGTGGCTGCGGCATCTTTTTGCACACAACTTCTTTGGATGATGCAAACCTTGCAGGATTTTCAAGTCAATTGCACTCCACCTGTCTCTATCTTATGTGATAATACAAGTGCAATCAGCATTTCAAAGAATCCAGTCATGCATTCGAAGACCAAGCACATACCAATCAAGTATCACTTTCTCCGGGAACAAGTGCTTGAACAAAAGGTCAAGTAGGAGTATGTTCCTTCTAAGGAACAAGTTGCTGATATTCTCACCAAACCACTGCCCAGGGAAACTTTTGAATATCTCAGACAAAAGCTGGGAGTCGTTGATGCTTCATCCTGCTGTTGAAGCTTGTCTGTTCTAAAGAAAAGTTCGTGTACACGAGTTGGATAAGGGATATCCGCGTACATACGTTGATTTATGCAGGTGCAGTAGCGTATATGGAGTTCTGAAGAAAATCAGCAAGGGCAGACTCTGGTTGGAGAGAGTCTGAGATGGGTCTGTTAGAGACCATCAAGCACAGCTTCACGGGGAGCAGATGAACTTCTAATAATGCATTGTTGGCATTACCTTAGAAGCTTTTGGTTCTAGTTCAAAACTGTTGTTGGTTTCAGGTAGAGTAGAGGAAGAAGGAGCACAGAAGGAAATCTTGGTTGCTGATCTAAATGGTGATTAACAGATGCTGCTAATGACTTTCATAAGTCTTGGTCTAGATATTTCGTCTCTATGTCATGTATCTCTTTTGTGGTATCCCTTTTATTGTGTCAAGGTCATGTAACGGCCTATTTTGGTTTCCCCACTATGCCTGGGATGATTGATGTAATGTAATTGGTTGTCATATGTAAATTTCTGATGTATCCCCACTTGGTTGGGTGGATGATCCCCACTTGAGTGGGAAATGGATGTATGTATTGAGTCTTTTGGTGATAGGAAAGTCTTTTATAATGTATAAGTCATGGTTCTTTTGAAGAACATCTTTTTGCAGATCTTGCCTACAGTCAGGGGGAGCATGTTCAGCACAGCAGAGTAGAGATATCAGCATGTACTCAAGGGGAGCACAACCTTTTGCCCTTGATGACAAAGTGGGAGAATGACTTTGAGGATCTTGGGGTTGCCATCAAGTCCAAAGGGGGAGATTGTTGGCATTATGGCACAGGTGTGACGCTATGGTACAGGTGTTGTCCTTGATGGCAACTCCCTCTGATGACAGATCTTAGTTCAGACTACAAGAATGAAGAGAAAATTCATATACGCAGGTTCATTAAGATCAAGTCGCGTATACACGTAGGTTGGACTTTATAAAAGTGCGTATGCGTATACACGCACTTTCATGCAAGGAAAAGCGCATATATGTTTGAAGACTTACCTTTGGTCCATGGCAGTTAGTCCTTGGAATTTGAACCTATGGTTTTGGACCATGGTATCTCGGCAGACGTGTTGATCCCTAGTATTGAGTTGATGGTATTGTGTTACTATGGTTTTGGATCGTGGTATTTTGAAGGGCCTAAGGCTATAAAAGGAGAAGAAACTATCTTTATATGGTTGATTATGCTTATTCTAGATCTGCATACTGATGCATGTTATGACTGATGTCTGATACAGTTGCAAAGTTATAAGAAAATATTTTTAGATCTGTACGCAGGTTGGCCTTGGAAAAAGTGCGTATGTACGCGGGTTTGATTCATTGTAGTAGCGTATACGTTTTGAAGTTTGATTTTTGAAGTTGCAGTTGGGTCTGATTGTTATTGCAGAGTTCTGTTGTCTGCTCTGTGTTCTGGTGACTGGGTTGTTGATTGGGTTTCAGTGTTTCAGAGATTCAAAGATTGATGATGCTAGCATTGATTGTTTTTGTGCTTCAATGATCTTTATGGGTCTAGTATGAAAATTGGATGAATCGTGGTCTTCAGATTGTAGTGTTCTGCTTCAGGAGTATCAAGTTTCAAAATGTATGAAACGTGGTACCTGGAGGAGAAAAGATTGTAGGCCAGTGCCTACGTACTAGTATCTTAGCTAGAACAAGAGAAAAGGGGGTTGGAGCTCCCTTCCAGGAGAGTCTGGAAAACGAGAGAAGGTTGTAGCCTGCGTACTGGTATAATGCTGCACCAGTACAAAAGATTGTAAACTGAAGTTTCTTATTAAGGAAAGATAGAGACAACTTGCAGCAGGTGGTTTTCACCCACATTGGGTTTCCACCTTATATCATGGTGTTCATGTGTGCTTCTTGTGTGTGATGATCTATTCTTTTTACTGCACTTTCTTACTTTTCATATGGTTAATGAAGATCTGATGCCTAACTAAAGACTCACATTTAATGGATTAACTGAATCATAATTATTCTGGATATACGCTAGTTGCTTTAGACACAGTAGCGTATACACGCGGGTTCACTTAATTTAAGTAGCGTATATGTATCTAAGTATGGAAATGAAAAGTTTTATTGATTAGATAATACTGATTCACCCCCCCCCCCCCCCCCCCCCCCCCAGTATTATTTCCAACACATCCGTGCTTTCCTGAAGTTTCAACTTAAAACTGTCATGATAAGGCTGCAAAATTTCATGTGACCCTTGTGATAAATGTGATGAGATTTTTGATGGACAAGACAACAATGTTGTTTGTTGAGCTAAATCTCCCTTACCACTATTTTTAGGCTCATAAACAACCAAAGGAGGACCACTCTGACTGCAAAACTCATCCAAATAATTGCCTACTGGATTACTGCAAATATGAGGAAGTTGTTGTAACTTGTTGTGGATCAGTTCTGATGAAATCACATTATCTTGTATAAACTCTTCATGTCCCACACTTTCAGTTGTATATTCAAACTAAATCTTGCTTGGTAACAGTGGTTGTGGACTGAAAAAAGGTTCTATATTACAAACAACATTCTCAACAACTTCAGGAGAAGGTTGTCAACTGCTTCCAACATGGTTATTTTCTTCCTTTGTAACCTTATTATTTCGAAAGAATAGAAACACAAAGGTAAGGAGTCTTGGGCAAGAATTTCACAGTCTTCTTCATGCTCAACATCAAAATTGAAAGACTTCTTAATTAAAGCCTCCTCACCCTTGTTTTTGGTTTCACAAATAACCAAAGGAAGACCACTAGGGCTGCAAAACCCATCCAAATAATCAAATATCAAATCATTCAAAATCAAATAAGGTTGTTGCCATTTTAAACTAGCTTTAGACTGCTTCTCTGCTTTGGTGAGTTTATGATCTTCCTTTATTAATTTGAATGCAGCATAACATAAAGGTAAAGATTTACCATCATCCATTTCATTACTCTCTTTGTGTTCATTGTCTAAGCTATAAAATTGCTTACCTAATTTAGAGTTTTCATCAAACTCCTCTCTGCCATAAACCACATGTGCAAGCTGACGGTCTTCCTTAAAGTGTTGAAAACATGTTATTGGTTGCTCATCGAAATCATCATCATATTCATCATACTTAGGCAAATCAGATTTAGGAGAAACGTCATCAAACATGAACATTAATAAAGAAGATTGTTT
Organism: Pinus tabuliformis; assembly: GCA_031772625.1. Taxonomy (NCBI): domain Eukaryota; kingdom Viridiplantae; phylum Streptophyta; class Pinopsida; order Pinales; family Pinaceae; genus Pinus; species Pinus tabuliformis. Next base: position 246,460,515 of record CM062806.1, on the reverse strand, counting down.
TCCTTCATGTTGATCTATAAATCCAGTTTCAGGATTATCCTCAAGCAAATACATAAAACAATCATTTTCTGATCTATGGTAAGTGGAATGAGTAGGATAATGGTTAGGGTCAGCAACCTCTTCTTCTTCAGCAATAAGAGTGACATGGTGTTTTCGAATATCAAGTTCATCTCTCATGGTGACCTTTTGCACAATTTATTCCATTGTGCTTACCAAAATGTCAAGCTTCACTTCTAAAGATCCTAGATGTTCCTTCTCTATGTTCTCCCTCACTTCTTCTTTCAACTTTGACCTTTTTACCAGTAGATTAGCTTCCACAGCTATCGCATTGTCCTACATTTCGTCGAGTGTGGTAAGATCGCTTTCTTTCAATTGAAATGTGATTTCCGGGTCAAAGGCATCTGGGTAGCGCAAGAGAGCTAAACCGAGAGGCAGTTTTATATCAACAGGCATTGAATGGTATACTTGATTAAACATCGCTAAAAAGTGTTGCATTGTTTCTCCTAGTTGTCTTTACAAATGATTATATTCTTCTAAAATCAAAAAAGGATTTATCTTGATCACCCATCTATTAAGGAAGACTTTCACAAACTGATGGAAATCGAAAATGCTTGCAGTCGGAAATTTCTTGAACCATTTCTTACCTTCACCTTGCAAAGATAAAGCAAAAATCCTGATACTGACATCATCTTCTTCAACCTCAAAAAGGTCGAGAAAATTCTCAAAATTCTCAATGTGTTTTTCAGCATTGATGTTACCATATTCTCCATCAAACCTGGGAAGATACTTGATGTAATTTTCTGGGAAATCATGGAATATAAGAGGTAAGATGAGTGGCTTGTATCTATCTGGAATTTTACAAGGTATATGAGTATGTACAAAAGCTATAGGATTAGTCTTGATCTCTTGAGACTCATCAAGTTGAAGATGGTCATCATAGGATTCGAAAAAAGGGTCTTGATCAAAATCAAAATTTGTATTCACAATCTTCAAAGGAAAGGAATCAAATGTGAGCCTCGGATCTTTTCTCAAATACAGTATACTCTAGAAAACTTTCTTAACATTCTCAAGAAAAGAAAAGAAATAATTTACAATAAAGAACATGAAGTCTTGGATGAAAGTCCAATTTGAATCCCTGATCTTCCCATATTTTCCTTTCATTTTTTTCTTGGTAAGGTTCATCCTCCAGTGGAGTCTTCGAATTAAATTTGAAACTGATTTGGAGCCGCCATGTGAATGATTTTAGCCTTCCTGTGTCTGACCGTTATCCACCATCAGCAATCAAATATGATCCTTGTCGTTCTTTCCCAGGCAAGATATGGTCTCTCATTTCCCCGGCAATGGCGCCAAAAATGTTATCCCCCACAATGTCCGAGGCTGAGAGGAATCGATGGAGGTAATCACAAACCAAGTTTTGAGTTTGGTAGGTAGCCCTACAAAACCAGAGAGGGCTCTCTCTATGAAATCACGGCCAAGAGATGACTAGAATGTAAAACATTTTAGGCTAGATAGCTAAGCTCAGATGGGTTTTGGGAAATTTAGGGTTTTATGGATGCTAGATGGCAGTGGTAAATCAGTAGAAGCTAGGTTTATTCACCAAGAATTTGTTGGAGAGAACCCTGAGAAACAATCAGTTTACATTGAGAAAAATCCTTAAAAGGATGGTGTAGATGCCCACTTACTGTTTGCAGAAGATTTGAGAGTCCTTGAATGATATTTGGAGATTTGAAGAAGTCGAAAATCCCCTTAAAAACAAGAAGAAATCTCGGTGGGTCACTCTTGCTTAGAAAGGTTGCACTTCCCTTAAAAGAGTCGCACTTATAGATAGAAGGGTCGTGCTCCACTCAGAAAGGTCACAATCTTCACAGAAGGGTCGCGCTGCTCCATAAAAGGGTCGTATTTTTTTATAGAAGAGTCGCATTTCACTTAGAATACAGCAAAACCCTCAATTTTCACCAAGTTTTCCTCCTACATGATAATAACTGAGATATGCTTGGAAATTTGAAAGTGCAAATGAGTTAAAAAGAAACTCCTCTTACCCTTTTAAACTTAAATTGAGACCCTTGACACTTTATGATCTCTGATATTTGAAACTTGGTAACTTTATGGCCTTTTTGAGACATTGAAACTTTTTGGAACTCTAAACTGCAGCCTTTGAAAATTAGAACTTTGAAGTAGTTATTACATATGAAAACATAAAATTACACTTGATATCAAATTTATTAAGGAAACTTTCTTATTACCACTCCTCCTTTGTCGGATTTTTATGCATGGAATGAGAGTTTTGTGATTGTGAAACCATAATGATCTAATGGAGGTATTGAGTGGAATGAAGACCATGGTGACATGACTGAAGTGATGATGATGATATGTTCAATGATAGCACATCCAACTGAGTGATGTCAATGACCGGACATGGAAATCTTGAAGGGGTGAAAATCATCCTAGACACACTAACCACTGAAAAAAGTTTTTGCATCGAAGACCTAGTGAAATGAAAAAACTTGACCTTAAACCCTAATGGACATTCTAAAAGAGAAAATTTGATCACTAGTGGAAGGAAAAATTGACTAACATGGGTCAAACATTCAGGGAAGCATGATGAGAAATATCAACAGAGAAAGGAGAAGCTATAACAAGATTGTGAGGGTGGAAAGGATGAAGAATATCATCTCTTAGATGATGGGCTAGTTAGATTCAAGAATAGAATCTATGTGCCAAACAATATTGACTTGAAGAGGCTTATAATGAGAGAGTTGCATACTAAGTCATATTTTGACAACCCTAGGTGCCAAAAGACTCTCACGTCCATCAAAAATTTTTACTATTGGTCTAATCTAAAAAAGGAAGTAGCGGATATTTTGCTAAATGCATGGAGTGCCAGCAGGTGAAGGTTGGATGTAAACCCCCAGCAGGGTTATTGCAACCTATTCCTATATTGGAATGAAAGTGGGAACTGATTTTCATGGATTTCATTACTGCTTTTCCAAGAATCTCCAAACAACATGATGCAATTATGGTGGTCATTGACAAGCAGAGCAAAGTGAATCATTTTGTAGTGGTCAAAGCCACCAATTTAGATAGTGAGGTGGCTCAAATATTCATAAAGGACATTGTGAGGTTGCATGGATTTCCCATGAAGATAATTTCAGATAGAGATGCCAAGTTCACCTCAAGGTTTCGAAAAGATCTATTTGCAGGCATTGGGACACAATTGGCCTTTAATACAACCTATAATCCACAGACATATGGAAAAATAGAGAGGAAAAATAGAATCCTCAAGGATATGTTGAGGATGTATGTGATGTACCAGCCAAAGAAGTGGGAAAAGTAACTTTGACTTGTAGAGTTTTTATACAACAACAGGTACCAAGAATCTCTAATGATGAGCCCATTCAAGGTGCCTTATGGAAGGAGTTGCAACACTCTTATCCGCTGGATTGATCTAGTGAATAGGGTTCTTATTAAGCCTGAAAAGTTAACAAAAATGGAACATCAAATATAGATCATCAAAGAGAATCTAAAGGTAGCACAAGATAGGTAGAAATTCCATGTAGATCATCACAGGGTGCATAAGGAATTCCAAATTGGGGAACATGTTTACTTAGGGATCAAACCCAAGAAGTATTCCTTGAAGATTGGGCCATGTGTCAAGTTGGAACCATGGTTTTGTGGGCCTTTCAAAATACTTGAAAGGATAGGCCCAATGGCCTATATATTAGCCTTACCACCATTTATGAAATTCTATGATGTTTTCCATGTTTCATTGCTTAAAATATATGTACAGGGCATTGATCATGTTATTGATTAGATTATGCTATAAGTGGAACCGAAGGGAGAGTTCCAGCCATGACCTCTAAGCATCCTAGAATGGAGGAATCTCATGCTCTGGAATCATGCAATCGAGCAATTCAAAGTGCATTGGAAACATTTTAGGCCCTAGGAAGCCACGTGAGAAATGGATAACCAGACGAGGGTAGCATATATGCTCTTATTTTTTGAGTAAGGAAAATGTAAATACATTGTAAATTTTGTATAGAGTTGTGTATATAAAGCTCCCTAAACAGAAATGCTTGGTCTAAAGAATATTTTATTGTATATGGATATTGAACATCAAGGATGGTGTTCCCCCCAAGGGGGAGGGGACTGTGATATCCCCTAGGTAAATATTTCTCTCATTGTAAATAATTGTAATTATGTTAATTGATTGAGAAAGGGACATGGATTCCATTACTTGAGGTAGGACATTTCTTAAGGGAACGGATGATTTAAATGGCAGACATGGGTTCGCTGAAGTGGTATTAATGGGCTCATTGCACAATAAGTTTAATCAACAAGAAAAGGATAGGCCCAAGTGCCCTTAGCCTCTAACATCAAGCAAATATCAAAAAAACTGAATGGAATCGGTGTCGTTGCATTGTCCAAGGAATGGGCTATGCAGAAACTCAGGAAGAGGTAGGCGGTTGTTTTTCGAACAGTCTAAGCAAAAAAATCAGCCAGGGGGGCTTTTCAGGGGTATTGTCTCACACACACACACACACATTAAGGATATGCATAAATAATGAGTTCCTTAAATGGAAAGAAGTAGTGGAGAGCATAAATGGAAGGAAAAAATGACCCCTATCTTTAAGTTTCTAACTCAAGAACAAAGCGCCAACTGATGAATCCTCTTATATAAGGCTTGCTGGGTAAAAAATCATCAGATAGAGTAGTGACTTACATTTAGGGCTAAAGAAACCACTGGAATATTGTGTCTTGATGAACCTACTAGATTAGGAAGATTCATGCAAATGCTTGTGAGGGTTGAAGAACCACTAGGAGTTTCCTTGGGGCTAAAGCTCTGGTGCTTAACTCACTAATGAACCACCTAGAGAATGATTTCTTTACCCATTAGAAACTTAACCTCTAATGAACCTTCTATTGTGCTATTAAACAACCCCCCCACTTGTTAATTTAATAGCTAATATTCTAATAATAAATGATGACCCTTAAAAAATCCTTCCAAAAAAATAAATTTAGCATTTAGGCATTATCTCGTTATTTTTTGGAATAAAGCAAGATATCAAGATAAAAACCTTTGAAAAGCTAGCAAATGCTCGCCTTTTCGCATATCGCACAATCAAGCATACCAAAAGCCTTGTTAACGACCAAAAATCACAAAAGTGATCAAAAGGGATTACCATGCTTAACATCGAAACTATTAGGCTTTTTTCATTTGAACTAAGTCCTAAAACGTTTCTTATTAAAATAAGGCCCGCATCGCATATTGCCACTTACAAAGGGCGCACCCTCACAAAGTATATTTAACCATGCGATATGTGATATTGCGATGACATGGTCACCCTTATCGCATCACATTGGAAACCCTTAAGAAAGATCTGAAACCTTACCAACCATGCGATATTGCGAAATGTGATGGAAGCCCAAACCCGATTGCCAACTATGTTATAAAAAAAACTCAAGTCCGTTGCGCAACGAAAAGGGATTTACAAAGAAAATCCTATCAAATAAGCTATGCTTTGAAAACTAATAAAGAATGCCTTGCATTTCACATTTCGCAGAAACCAAAGGAATGGGAAAGAAAGCGCACACACGAAATGCGATAATGCGATCTGCGATATTGCATCGTAAATCACAAAATCGGCATTTTCGTACTTAATATGCAAAACATTAATGAGCAATAAAGCTAGGGATAAGGAACCATTAGTGGGCATTTAGTACGGGTTAATGGAATTTACGTTTGAAAAGTTGTTCGACGTGATACAATATCTTCTCACTTGCGTTTAATAAAAACTCCTTTCTTGTCACCTTTTCAAAGTCATCTGTATCATTCATTCTTATGTTCATTTTTACTTGTGTCTATCTGATAGCTTCTGCTTTGCTCCATTTTCAGGAACAATCCACAGCAAGAGTCATTGGGAGCAATGGCAAAGAGGGGAAAGGCAGCCGCATCTAAAAAATCAGAAATGATCCCTCTTTTCTCTGACAATACGTGCAGCAAAGACGGAGGGACCTCAACATGGGAGGCCATGTATGATTTATTATAAGAGGAGAAACCAAGAGCTATGGTAACAAAGGTCGCAGCTGATGGTCATGTTTCCTCCCACGTCTCCTTCTTTGAGACAACATGCTCATTTCTACACTGCATAGCTGCAAGGCTGAAGATAAGTCCATATACAGATATGGTTAAGTGGATAATTGATCAGGTGGATGTCTCGGACAGAGAATTCAAGAATAGCAGGCAGGAGGTTATGGATGTTTTTCACCAGATAGCGTATGGCTTTTGTACAATCTACCAGAGCCACAGAATCTCTACAATAAACAGTTCCTCGAGAAATTTGCTAAGGAGAATGAAGACCCAGCAGATGTCACGTGGACCTGGACAGAAAACAAAGGTAAGATCAAAAAGGATAAGATGGGTATGTATTCTACAACATCTATCTCTCCCCCTCATAGTTTTGCAGCAGCCATGCTATGTAGAATGTTCGGCAAGCCCAATAGTACCAAATTTCCCCAAAATGGTTGCCATTAATAGATGCAGCCATAAATGCAACAATAATGAATTGGGCCCAAATTTTGTCTAATAATTTGGTGAAATCCATAATGGAGTATAGGAGAAAGAGGAGTATCTCTTCAAGGGTTTACCCTCCATTTTTCATGAGTGCCTATGTAATGGATGCTATCTGTTTTGGCTCCAAATTTCCTATCATGGGATGGAAGTGGACTGTGAAAGACCCACTTCCTATCCATATATATCATAAGAGTATGTGGGAGTCTCATTTTCGCCCCCATTTTTACAAAATTTGTCAAGGAGTTATGTTGCCTATTCATAAACAAGTCTACAACAGAAATGCCCCTAGGTTTTCTAGAGAAGCTGAAGTAGATATCCTACCTATAGCCAGATGGTTTGGGGAGGAGAAATTTACATATATCAGAGTATTTGGGAGCATTGCTTCACCGCATGTCCTCCCATACTATGTCCCCGACAAGTTAATGGCCAAGGAGATAGCCTACCAAACAGTAGGGGAAGGTGGGCTGAGCAAAGGATTGAAGGAACAGAAAAAGGCCATTTGGTCTACATTTCCGTTGCAATGTGGTGTGTTTGCACTACATGATTTTGGACATGCATGCAAGGAAGCAGAGATTATGAAATCTCTAAAATTGACTACATTCCCAGGAAGACAGTATGACCCAAATGGCACTGACAAATACTTCACTACTATGGTGAAATTCAAACCATTTACCCATGAGGAAGATGTCTTCGATGACCTCTTCCTACAAAAGGAAACATTTTTAGAAGTGACGCATATGGCATCACTACTTTTTTCCCCGGATGATCTTGAAGCCTTATGTGAATATAGGGAGAGGAGATTATTAAAGGTCCCATTGGACCTACTACATATTCAACCAATAAGGGAGCCAACTCCTAGTGTAATCTTAGAGGAAAGCTCCAAAGAAAATTCCAAAGAAAATTCTGAAGCAAAGTCCCAGGAGAAGTTTACTCATGAGTCAAAGCACTCACAGCTACAATCTCAAAATGGGGGCGATAAAAACAGAGAGTCTAAAAGGGACACAGCTAGAACCATAGAGAAAGAAGCCGAGCAAACCTCAGTAAAGAAATAGGCTGAAATTCACTCTACTTCCACTCAGTCGGTGAAACCCCCAGTTGTTGATTTAGAAAAAGAATGGGAGCATTTTAATAAGAAGCTCCATATAGAGGAACAAACATCTGAGATATAGACTCCACAACACAAATCAACTCAAGAAATTACAGTGGAGAAAACTATAGGCACTCAGGATGTGGAGCTCATTCTTGTCAGCCCCACTTCTAAAATTATTTTGAGAATTGAGGAAATTCCTCCATTAGATGTGTTTTATAGACCTACCCATAAATTTGTCATCAAAAGGCAGAGGAAGAAAAGAAAGTTAGATGTTGCATCTATTACCACTCCCGACAATGAACCAATGGACATTGTCTGGAAAGATTCACCCATGGACCCATCTGAGAACCTTACAAGACTGTCGCAATTTACAGGAGCCTATGCTACGACAACTAGTGATAAAGTGACAGAGGTCCAAATGTTGCTGAGAGAAAAGGAACAAAAGATCCTGCTATTGGAACAACAATTAGAGCAAGAAAATCTAACTAACAAGAAGAGTTACAAATAGCAAAGCTTCAGCAAGAGTTTGAACAGATGAAAATACAACATCAAGCCATCCTAGTAGAAAAGGATGCACAGATTCAAGCTATGAGAGAGAAGTATAAAGACAGACTGCAAATCAATCATTTCGTAAAAGAATCACTCAGCCTCAACTCCCAACTAATGCAACAAAAGGAAGTTATGTGCCAGAAAATCTCACAAGTAAGTGCTTATTGTGAGATCAATGATAAGATAACAAGCCAAGTCGTCGACATGAGACTTGAGTATGACGAATTTCGTCAAAGGATTTCTGACTTTATCACCTGGAAAGAATCAGAAGATGGGAGGAAGGCTGATTTTCCAAAACTAGAGGAATCACATAAAGAAATTATATTTGCAAAGTGGATTCTCAGCAGAAAGGGAAACAATGGTCACGGTAGCAGCAGCAAACAGCATCATCGAAGCCATTAACGAAAATCTACATGGTACCAACCTGGTTGTAGAATCTATACCAGGATTTATTCCAAATACCAATCAACTAGAGTAGTAATGGAGATAGGTAGCAAAGGAAAGGGAGGAGGTGGTCAAACAAACGAGCAAGCTAAACTAGGAAGCATACTAGCAATTCTTAGTCAAACCATATAGCCAATGGATAAACTTGCGATGCCTAACTACCTCCACACACAAAAATGGTGCCAGCACTGACGGACGTTATATTTACTAGACAATTGAAATCTGCAATTGGCCAACCGACACAGCTCAAACTAATGACAGATATCTGTGATCTTAAGGATCGAATGCAAAGGATTTAGTCACTTTGTTTTATTTTTATTTTAGTTTTATTTAGCATAATCTGAGGAAGGTCGTTTAAACCTCCTCAACTATTTTTGTAATAATCTATTTTAGGACCTATAGCTTTAGCATTTGAACCCCTCATGCATTTAGAGAGGGGTCCGGAAATTCTTCAAAACATGCACTTCTATACCTTTGAGGAGGTTCTAGTGGAATGAATGGAACATGATCTATTTTCTTTTGAATATTTGGCATGCTCTACTGAAATTGCACTTTTTCACTCTTAGATGATGTTGGATTGATTCGAATTAGGTCGATATTGTTGAAACACATGAGCAGAACTTATCATATATGGTACTTTTATCTTGTGATTCTGTTTTATTTATGTATCAGGCGACAACTTCTCTTCAATTGTTTTATGTATGAAAGTTTGAATTTTGGTTAGCATTATTGCACTTTTGTATGGTGTTGGCTTTAATTTTATGCTGAATATATGAACGATTCTATATGCAATATATCTTTCACAATCGTTTTGGCTAACTATTTATCCAAAACGATTATTGTTAAACGATTTCACTTCTTATTGCAATTGAATGATCTTTATTACCAATTGCTATAGGACATTATTGTAGATCGCATACTTTACTTTATTCTTAGGCATAGTTATAGTTTAATAGTGTTCAAACTAGGATATATGCATGTGTTTAAATAGTTTAGATTAGATTACACTTAGCTTAATCATTCCCCCGTTACATCATATATCACCCCATCAACACTATCAAAATCTCTTTTGGGAAACTGGTCCCATTATCCCCAGTCGAAGCCACTACACCAAACAGAAAAGGAGTTGCCAACCAAGGTCTGGACTGGGTGCTTTTCCCCCATGTTGTAGCGACGATTTTCGAAGCTTCAACACCTTCCTTAGTGAGCTCTCTTCTCTTGAAAAGATATTTTAGGTTCTTTGCATTGTGGTAGCCTAGTATAATTGTGATTATGCCTAAAATGTTTGAATGATCATTTTTATAGTTGGTGGATGAAGGCAATGTGGCCTGGTGGCATCCTATTTCATCTTTTCAATTAGTTAAAATTCCTCAAGAGCACTCCACCTCAAGCATTGGAATCTTTCTCAAGGGTGAAAACTACAAGAAAGGCTTGGTTATAGCTTGTCTATCGTTGGGTAGAGAGTTAGATTCCCCCTCTCAGTTTCCATAGCTTTTATAAGATAAGTATAATATTATGTTTATGCTTGTGACAGCTATATCATCACTATTATTTTCATCAAGAGAATGACACGCTAATGTTGAGGAGTGTTGTTTCTTACATATGTTAGTTATATAAATATTGTGTTGGCTTAAGGCCAGTAATGGTATTGATTTAAGATGTTGGTTTATTCATGTGACCTAATATGGAATGTGATTGCTTCCATAGTTGAGGAATGTTGATCTCTTATAAGAATTTTGGGTAATTACAAGGATTCTTGTATGCATTCATGAGCTCATTTTATGTTCACTATCGTCCTACGAGGGCAGTACACCTATAGACTATTTGAACTTGTTTTATGCTTGTTACTATCAATCTAAGAGGTTTGCAGACCTATGATTTGTTGTGAGCTTGAATTTTGTCTTAAAGAGTCTCAGTGGTTATGAATGGGTAAGTCATTGTCATATTCACCATACTAATTACAGAAGTGGTTGTAAGTCCTGATAATATTTCTTTCTCAATCTTTGGAAGGATAGTATTCTTCTGTGTGAGGGTTGTGCGCATGCATTTATACACTTACATATGCTTTATATGTAGACACTTCCTTCATTTGATTATGGGTTTAATATTGTTCATACTAGCAACAATCATGATTGTGGGACAAGAAGAGCTCTCATATAATAGCGCAGGGAAATATTCCCATTATACTTATTAACTATTATGTGGGATTAAGCATTATACTATAGTCATTCCCCTGAGAAAATCTCCCTTCTGATGACACTTGGAAACCATGTTATATATCCTCTAACATTAACATTTAAATTCCAATGTTAATGTAATTTACCATGCACTGTGATGCCTTAACCCATCTCTCATGCGACCAAGGTATGTTCCCATAGTCTTCCCGGACACGTCACCCCAGCTTGGTTATTACCACATTATTCCCTCAAGTGTCAGGATAGCTCAGTGGTCGCATGCCCACTCTTGGTGGTTTCCATTAGGTGTCTGTGCTTTGCCTTCCATGTGAGCCAGGAACATCGTCACCTTGGCCTGCTCCTAGATAAGCACTTATTCCTTTTAGGATGACATAAGCAATGATTGAGGATGTTTCCACTTGGCGTTCGATCTCTCGCCTTCTTGTACATAACTAGGCCCTCATGCCATTCCCCCCCCCCCCCACCATGTTGAGTCTTTGTGGATAGTCTCCTTACTACACACCATTGAACCTTCCTAGAGACAGACATCAGGGAGACAGGAAATTATGTGTTCTCGTCTTCTAACAATTTGTGACATTGTAATAGGCTTATCACCCTAGTGTTGGTTAATACATGACAGACCTTGTCCACATCTGTCAGCCACCACATATGCCTAGTCCTCGTCCTCTTGACAGGTTTGGATGAATATTATAAGGGATGCTTGTGATTGGACTCCTGGGATGAGGTGGTAAGGATGGTCCACACCTATGCATATCAAATGAATTTATATGTGCATTTTAAAGTCCTCCCACTGTGCCTTATGAACCAACGAGATAGATCAATCTGTGAATCGAAGTATGAGCGAGTCAACAGCTAACAGGTGACTTATGATGTGGGTAGCCATGAGGGCCCACGTGGGGTATATGTGAGTGTCTTATGGCATGGCACTATTTAATGAGCTATAACCTCAATCGACCACATCTGATGCTTCGGAAGCCAGATTGGGACAAATTTATAATGTCATAATCTCCTCGATGAGGCGAACCCAATGGCATTTTTTCTTCAAACTTTGTACAGGTGAAAGAAAACAAAAATTTAGACCCCATTTCCATAATGTGACTATGGGAATCAGATCATCATAGTGACTGCCTCTTACTTGAGTGGGGATTAGTAGGGGGTGTGTTATAGGGCACAACCATTCTTTCTTATCCTTAACCCATTTGGTCCTCTATTTATTAAAAATATGAAATGACTTTCATGCCCCAATCTTGTTACTTATTCAATGTCTCATATCTCAAAAATCCCAAGCTAATTTACATGCACTAGCATGGCGAGGAAACTTATCCCCTATCCATGTAGGGATCATGAATATTTTACGTAGTGGCATAATGTTATCCTTAAAATTATTGCATTCCCAAGAGGCTATGGTCTTCAAATTAGTAAAAATAACTATAACCTTAGTTATGCAACTCATAAACATATAGAATGGTTTTGGAAAATCTAAAATGGGTTGCTTATTGTTAATTTTTAGGGCTTGATGTTATTTGTTCTTTGTTGTAGATAATTTCATTTTCAAAACTTTTCATTATTTACACATTGCATTCACCTTATTTACATCATGTCATCATTAGAAATTATGTAGAAAGAACAATAACACCAACAATGCAACAGAACAGTAAGGAACAACAAAAGAAAATCATAATAATAGAGACATCGGGATTTAGGTCAGAGACCAGGGAAAAACCTCACAAAGGTGAAAACCCAACCAAATTCCTCTTCTATTCGATATTCATCAATTGTTCAATTGAGATACAAAGTACAATATGATTACATCAAAAACATTGGGCCTCTTAGGGCCAACCCAAGCCAGTTCACAACTTCGTTTGTGAATTGAACATTCTAATCTAAAGAGTCACTGCCATATCATTGTTACAAGATGCAACATCCTTTTTGTCATAGACGAAAGTGTCATTATTGATTCAACATTGTTATCATCACTATCAAAAATATGGTCATGTATCATAAGGGAAAAGAGCATGGTTATTGTCATCATAGATCCCACTGCCATCATTATGGTCATTGTCACATGTATCATAGGAGTCAATGTCCCATGTATCATAAAATTCATTGTCATGTGTATCATAGACATGGTCAATGTTAACATAGAGTAAGGTCATTGCCATCTGTTGACGATGTTGTAAATCCATCAACCAAGGGGATCTCCCTGATATGAAGTCCCAATTAGACCTCACACCGTTTAGTGTAGGAGTCCCATCTGGTATAAAGGCCTGGTTTCCATATACTTATAGATCTTCCTTGGCTCTAGCTGTCACCACATGAGAGTGTTACACTGGTATCTTTGATCAGCAAGGTAAGTGTTCCTGGTGAGTGTGTAACGTAACTGTGTCATGGTTCTCTTACTATAAAAGGGGGGAGAAAAGTGAGCCTCTAAGTGAGAGGTAATAGTACCACCCAGGAAGATACACACGTGAACCAGAAAGGTTTGTCCAGCATCCAACGGAATAGTCCACAGCAGATGTGATAGTCGTTAAAACAAAATTACAAGGGAAGACCCGTCCAACATCCAGCAGAGTAGTCCACAATGGATGTGACGGTCGTTATAACTAATAAGCGAGGAAGTTCTATCTAGTATCCTATGGAGTAGTCCACAAGGATGAGATAACAATGATTACCAATACAGCACATTCCCAATAAGGTAAGTACTAAAACAACTGAAATAGTTCAATTATCTTAGTACATGTGAAACAAACATGAATTACAAATTCTGAAAGAATAGTCTTACAAACATCCACAAGACATGCATGAAAACGTGTTGGCCTGAATAGGCTTTTGTATTAAGCAAAAGTTCCAAGACAAATATGTACATCATAAATCACTAGCCCCAGTAGTGGGACATTGGAGCCACTCCTCGCTCCTCAAAGAATTGACTAAAAAATTTCTATGCTTCGTGGGAGGATCCAAGGTGAAAAATCCTTTGCTCATACAGTGAGGGACCATATATAACCAAGGGTGATGTTTGACCCTTGTGACTCTTCGACTACCCTCATGACTGTTCAACTTCCTATGAATTTTCAACTGACATGACTCTTCGTATTCATGAGTGTCCATTGGACTTTCACTTTACATTACATTTGATTTACAATAGACATAGCCCATAATAGTGATGTGGCCTTTGACAACTCATGACATAACTTGACATGAATATCTTGCTAAGGTGATGATGCCAAGTCATTGTTGCTGCTGAGTGATAGATGTGTTCTTAGATGCACTCTCTCTTCTCATCCACATAGCTTGATGATGCAAGGTCTTCAATGATATTTGTTCTTGAGAGGTGGTTTCATGCATGTGTTCCCTTTGCTTGTTCTTGATGAGCTTCTTTTTTCTACCCAACTACAAGTAAGTCTTCTACCATGTTTGCTCCTTCTTCATCTCCTTCATCATATCGTCATGATCTAATAATGTACATGTTCCTGTAGTTCATTCATGATGGGACAACATCAAATCCAAAACCTCCTAGACCGCGATGGATGACAGGCTAGGAAGAGAGCCCAGTAACTACGCATTGCACAGTTCTAGGTGACAGGGAGGGATATTGGTCACTCAGACTGCACACATCTCGGCTCAGACTTGACTGAGGAACTCCGGAGCACAGTCTTCACTGCGGGGAAAAATTGTGCCGAGGCCACTAGGAGACAAGATTGCGTAGTTGGGACAGTTAGTGGTTGCTACAAGAGAGGACCTTGGGAGGCAGGTTCACACAGTTTTCATAGGCAAGGTAGGAATGGGAAGCAGAGGGGCCTGGGAGGACATGTCTGCATAGCTTTGGAGATCAGTGAGTCCCGGGTGAGGGAGGACACTCGGGGAAACTTCTGCGCAGTTTTGGGAGGCAAAGAAGGTCGTGTTATCTATGCATTGTGTGGTTCTGGTAGGAAGGGAGGAGGCTTGATGACTAATTTTACGAAATGCGCAGTTCAAGTCAGGCTTGAGGTAGCTTCTACGCAAATATGGGAAGGAAGGAAACTTGCTTAACTCTGGGATTGCACACTGAAACTACCCTAGGGAACAATCTCTACACACTGTGTAGTTCCAGGTAGTAAAGCAGCAACACTAAGGGTTGAGACTGCACAGTGTACAACTCAGTCGAGGTCCGGTGAAAGAGAGTTGTCCGGTTAGAAGGATTTTCAAGAAAATGGCTAAGTGTGGGAGGAAAATGAACTTGTGAGGAATTTGACATTGTGATCACACACTTAGCATACTTCGATGACATGACAACATAGACGACCAAAACAACATGACAAATCATTACCTTCTATGAGATTGTCTAGAACTAAAAGTGACAAGTGCGACACTTGAGATAGACCTTAGGACGACCGTGACGACACTTGTGTGACAGTGCTTAAAACTTTGTGTATGAGTGTGAAATATGTTTACATGGCTAGGAAAACTTGTATACACAAAGACCAACCTTTGAGGTCACCAAAAAGGCTCAAAAACATGACATAACAACCAACATGCCAAAATACGACAATTGATCCAACAAGCGAAAAGGGAGCAAGACACTTAGAGGAAACACATGGAATGATTGTTAGTGCTTGCAACCATGCATGTAATTGAAGACAATTATATGATAATGATAAGTGGTCCTTCATGCTACATTAAGAGGTGTATTTCAAAAGATGTATTTCATTTTCCATACCTACCCTCCAAAGGGTTATGCATCAGATGGAGTCTTCATGTGGTCCTGATATTCTATCATACCCTGGATTCCTTGGTCTCCTTATCTTTCTCCTCAGTTCCTTGAGAGTCATCTAGCATGTCATCCTTCTTCGTGGCCACTGAGAGACAAATTTGCACAATTTTAGTGGGTAGTGACTATTGCGGGATGAGGCCCTAGAAGGACACATCTGTGTAGTTTCAGCGGGAAGTGACTGGGTAGCTGAGATGCTTAAGGGACAAAACTACGCATTTTTTGGGGAAAATGGGTTCCGGCTAAGGGAAGGAAACTGGAGGAATCCACTACACAGTTTTGAATGCAAGCGGAGGTTGGTCTTTCTGTGTATTGCATAGTTCCAGCATGCAAGGGAAAAGCTTGAGGGTTACAGATGCGAAGTGCGTAGTTCAGGAAAGTTGGATGACGCTAGGTTGCTAGGGGAACTCCGAAATTTTTTTAAGTGTGGGATCAATGGAATTGATGTGAACAATGATAGAAATTGTCTACGATCACACACTTGAAGAATTAGTGATACAACATAAACCATCCAGAACATATAAAAACATACTACACTTAATGCAACAACCTTTGCGGCAGCTTGTGACAAGTGTGGATCTGATGATATACTTTGAGAGGATAAAGATGAAACTTATGCAAGAGTGTGTGAAATGGGTGTGAAACATGTCTGTGTGGTGAGGACAACCCATTCTCACAAATATTTCCCCTTGAAGCAAAACAAACTTCCCTTTGCATGACGAGCGATAATCCCCATGCCCAAATATGGCCCATACTATATAAAGATAAAAGCGTGAACAACTCTTAATATCGAAGAAGGGAGCTTGAGACCAATAAGATACTAAGGAATGATCGATCACAGGATCGACAATAGCTTCTGAAATTTGGGTGCAGGCCAAAATTTTGGAGGGTGTTGCAGCCACTACAACATCATCATATAGATCCCTGTCGTGTCCATCAAAAGTACTGTCACTATAGGTCGTGGACATATTCAAAATCACTCTCACATTAGGTTTTTCTTGACAGAGAGTAAGGTTGTTTCCATCATGATTCATTGCCAACATATAACCAAAGGTCTATCTCATAGGTATACAATTGGATCCATAGATATCAAACCACAGTGATTTACAATACAGGCCATAAGGATCAAATGACAGCCATAGATGTGAGGCACAACAAGTCACAAAAATATATACTAGACACATCGATAAGTATACAAACCACAAATATGACAATAAAATTATCACTATAAAAAAAGCCACAAATATATGTGAGCAACATATGTGAGCCACACCACAGAGATGTGCGAGGACAAGCCATAGAGATCATACCAAAATACATTCAAGTGTAATGTATGTGGGTCACAATAGAATGTTATTCATAATAAAGGAGATATGAACTATCGTTGACCATTGTAATGTGTGCTACCCTAGAATGTGAGTCACACAAAGATTAGCAAGCCAAAATAAAGTATGCTAGCCACTATAATGAGGTTCATAGTGAGCCACAAAGCATATGAAAGTCACAGAAAAATGTGAGCCTTAGAAATTATCCGTTATAGCCTCAGAGACATACAAACTTGAGCCATAGTGACATATGAATCTCAGAGCCATACGAGCCACAAAGGCATTTGAATCACAGAGGCAATGCGAGCCATATTGCAGAGACAAAGTGAGCCTCATAGACCACAAAAGAAATGCGAATTGTATGTCCATAGAGATAGGAATTATATACCCACAGAGATCATGTGAATTATAGATAAATAACACAAGCTACTTAGCATCCATAGAGGTGAATCACAAAGCCACAGAGATCTAACGTTCTCTTGCCAAATGGTGTAGCTTAGATGCCAGTATATAGTTGTTTCCACAAGCAAAAATTCACGTCTCTTGGGGTAGGCCGGCTTGATCCATTAGACCAACTTGAAATATTCTTGGAGGGAAATTGAAAATAAATTTGCTCACAATTAAATGTATTTTCTCTCTTTCAATGGAGCGGACTTAATGCCAAATCCATTTATGAAATAACCTTTTGATGCTAGGAGGACATATCGACATGTAAACATGATTTTCTTCCCCAAGAAATTTTTTGTGTAATAATAATATTTCTTTGAATTTTATTTGGGGCAAAGATGGGTTTTCCTTTGGGTCTTAGAGTTTCTATGGGGATGTGTCCCATAGTTGTCCCAATTTTCAACAATTATGATGAAGACAAGGAATCATGTGTCATTAATCTTTGTCATCTCCTATGGGTAAAGTATTCCATCAAGCAAGAGATGCTCAACTACACACTTGAATACAATGGGTTAAATCATGTGACATGATTATCAAATCCTTTTTAAATCCCTAACCACCAAGGAGGCTAGACAATCCCTCTACTCCCTTAAAATTTCCAAGGGTCAATAACTACTCTATCAAAGTTTAAGCGTGAATTGGAAAACCACTATTTTATGGTTGTTCAATCCTAGGACCTATCCCATCAAAGGTATGCAACAACTTAGATATGTCTCAAAGTTGTTCCCTATAATATTGTAGGGGAGGAACAACAAGCCTACGACCTAGCCTAAACCTTGGATGACCTATTTGCAACCCTTCATGTAATGGTATGCAACCAATACCATGGGATACATGGTTTACCCTACGAAATCAACAAGGATAATTGGGATTTTGCTAGCCTTAACCTCCACTGTGTATAAGGAGGCATTTCACTAATGCTCTATGGTTGTGTGTATCAACAAAGAGCTCATCAAGTATCTCCTTAAGTCTATGGATGTTAGGATCATCATGAAATGGTAACCTGTTACCATTTGAATGCCTCCCACAATATTTTGGGCAATGCCTTACCATTATGCATAAAGCATATCTTGCATGAGATTATCTAATTGGAGTATATTATCCTAGATTGTGTTATTTACCATTATTTATAAAGCATATCTTTCACAAGAGTATCTGATTGGAGTATAATATCCTAAGATATGTTATTTTTATATGGGAAGGCATTGAATGGGCTTAGTCTTCTAGCTTAGATGCTTTGTTTTTCAAGAATTATTTTGAGAAGACATATGACAAAATTGAGTGGACCTTTATCTTGAAAATTTTAAAATCCCTTGGGTTTGTGCCCATATTCCACAACAATGTTGAAACCTTGTTTTCCGACACTTTGACTTCTATCTTTACCAATTGTTGCAAATATGAAGGCATCATACTAATTAGGTAAAGTCTACAAGGTTGTCCCCTAGGTTCTATATTGTATATTATGGAGACAAAAGCTCTGGACTACTTTATTATTTTTATGTTATCCTTTAAGAAGATCAAAGTAATTTTTCTTTTTAAACCTAGGTTGAGAGATTGTTGGGTCCCTATAATACTAGTGATTACACCATTACTATTGTATTTATACCCCTTATTTATATTTTCGTGCCCCTATTACCCCCATGTTGTTATTTCTGTGCCCCATAGAATCCCTCTATTGTTATTTTTGTGGCTTTATATTATTATTGTTAGGTCGGCTGGATTATATTGTGACTCCTTAGACTCCTATATATAGAAAGGAGGTTTTGTCATTTGTATCATCAAAGAATTGTTCATTTATGTAATGTAAAGGAGGTTGCCCCCTCGAAGAGGCTGAATTCTAAGGCGTTGATCTATCTTTTCTATCTTTTCTTGAGCTGGTTTCATAACATTTGGTATCAGAGCTTTGGATTCTAGGGTTTCGCTGCTCCAAACAGGTCATCGTGGCATTTTCGCTATAACTTTTTTTTGTGATGTTTCAGAAGTCGCAAAAAAAACCCATTTGAGAAAAAATCGCGCTGAACCTTGGGTCCAAATTTCAGAGCTTTTCGCGTGATATTTGCGGAGATATGATCTGAGGAAGTTGGTCTTTTTGCAGACTCCTGAATTACATTCAAAACAGGTGACCTGGGGAAAATCGTCATAACTTTCTCTCTGGGGATCGGATTGAAATTTTGTAAGAAGGTACAGAAAGAGGACGGACTGTAGTTTCTTGTATGTGTGTTTTAGATTCAAAGGTTGAAACAGTGACTCGTGGCACGTCGTACAAGTTCGCTCTACTGAACTAGTCTAAAAGCAAGTCACTGTGGGAGATTTCACATAACTCTTCCTTGGAGAATCCAATTTGGGTCAGACTTGTGGCATTGGAAAGAGGACGCAGAAGGCTACTACAGGTCGCAATTTCAGAACTGGATGATCCAAAATTACAGAGATACATCAGATTCAATATCAGGCTTCTATAAAGTGAAAAAAGGTGTGTAGTTTTTTTTTTTAATTTTTGTGTAAGCTTGGTTTAACGGAATTCAAAGGGCATAGTAAAGCATTATTATCGGTAACTGATGCCCCGAGGAAAGAAAATGCAAACACCTAGTAAGGAACCTGAAAGCTCTAGCATGACTCATGAAGAAGAGGAAGAAATGCTACATGATATATCAAAATTACAAGAACAAGTGCAACAAATGTCACGCTCACAAAAGCTAACAGAAGCTAAGATAAGTGGCGTGGAATCTAAGATAAAGGGCATGGAAGCTAAGATGGATGATTCAAAGACAGATTTGAAGAGAGAAATGGCAGATTTGAAGACAGACATGGTTAAGATTTGAAGACATATTTGACAAATTTTCTACAAGAAATAGTTACTAATGGTGAAAAGGTAGTAAAGGAAACTCATGATGAGAACAAAAGAAATGTTAATCATGATTCCATAGACGCTAATGTTGGATCGAAGACTCACCATATTCCAAAAATCGATATGAGGAAGTTTGATGGCAAGGATCCCGCCACATGGATATTACAGATGGAGCAATTCTTCGATCTCAATAATGTGCAAAACACACAAAAGGTACGTATGGCAACTGTATATTTGGAACCAAATCAGTTTGTATGGTATCAATGGCTTTTCTCTCGTAAAAAATTTATCACTTGGGCAATTTTTACGGAAGAATTGATAGCACATTATGAGGATACAAAAAGCAACACTTTTTTTAGCCAATTGATAAGTCTCAAACAAAAGGGTTCAATAATGGAGCACATTGAGGAGTTCCAAAAATTGAACATAAGGGTAAAAGATATTCCAGAGGAGCATAGGATTGATGTGTTCATAGGGTCTTTAAAGGATAATATCCAACATGATGTTCGCCTTTGGGAACCTGATTCATTAGAGAAGGCATTCAGGTTAGCAAGAAAAATGGAAAGCAAAATTATGGCAACCAGGAAGCATACCACTCAACTATAAAGACGGAAGTGTTGTTGCCCCTAGTCTTCCACAACCTATAAGGTTGACACCACAACAATTGGAAGAAAAAAGAGCAAAAGGGCTTTGTTACAGTTGTGATAGCAAATACACTAAAGGTCATAAGTGTGCTGAGAAGAAATTATTCTACATAGATTGTGAAGAGGAAGAAGAAAAGGAGCAAGAAAGGTCAAAAGAAGAGGATATACTCCAGGAACAAAGCCTAGATGAAGAACAAATAAATCCGACCATATCTTGTAATGCATTGGCGGGAATTACCACTCCTCAAACCATCAAGATAGAAGGACAAATCAAGAAGAAAAAGGTAATAGTGTTGATTGATTCAGGAAGCACCCACAATTTTATTCATTGTAGGGTAGCAAAAGAATTGAATTGCTTCCTATATCCAGCACCAGAGTGTCAAGTGATGATTGCAAATGGAGGAACAATAAATTGCTCTGGAAAGTGCCATAATATCAAGCTATCCATGGGAGAATATGTATTGACTAGCCCAATGCTTTCCATTCCAATGGGAGGTGCTGATGTTGTACTAGGAGTCCAATGGCTACAATCCTTGGGTACAATAGCTTTTAATTTTCAAGAACTTTTCATCAAATTTTCTACGGAAGGAAAGGAAGTTGAATTAAGGGGTATTGCAGGGAAACCAGGAAAGATAATCAGCTCTAATGGTATGACAAAGCTTCTAAAAAAGGAGCAAAGAGGTGTAATTGCACAATTATGTTCGCTAGATGTTTCCACATTGGAATCATCTATTTCTCCAGATCTCCAAAAAGTCCTGGACAATCATTCCAAGGTATTTGAGACTCCCAAAGGTCTCCCACCTATGCGTGATCATGATCATGCTATTCATCTGATTCCAGGAAGTGTTCCTCCAAACATCAGGCCGTACAGATATCCCTATGTCCAAAAAAGTGAAATTGAACGTATGGTTGCAGAAATGCTAGAGGCTGGTATAATTCAACCGAGTCAAAGTTCTTTCTCTGCTCCAGTAGTATTGGTGCACAAGAAGGATGGATCATGGCGCATGTGTCCGGATTATAGGGAGCTCAACAAGCTCACTATTAAAGATAAGTTCCCCATTCCTGTCATTGATGAATTACTGGATGAATTGCATGGATCAATTTACTTCACCAAGTTGGATCTTCGTTCGGGATATCATCAAATCAGAATGAAGATTGAAGACATTCCGAAAACGGCATTTAGAACTCATGAGGGTCATTATGAATTTTTGGTCATGCCTTTTGGCCTTACCAATGCACCTTCAACATTTCAAGGTTTGATGAATTCAATTTTCAAACCATTCCTTAGAAAATTTGTGTTAGTATTTTTTGATGATATACTAATCTACAGCAAGTCTTGGAAGGATCATGTTGAACATGTTGACAGGGTGCTACAACTATTGGAGGAGAAACAATTATATGCAAAAAGATCCAAATGTTTCTTTGGAGTCCAGGAGGTGGAATATTTGGGTCATATTGTATCTCATGAAGGAGTTAAGGTAGACCCTAGCAAAATTAAAGCCATTAAGGAATGGAAAATCCCCACATCCATAAAGCATCTGCGAGGATTTCTTGGGTTGACAGGGTATTATCGCAAGTTTGTTAAGAATTATGGGAGAATAGCAGCACCTCTAACAACATTATTGAAGAAAGATGCATTTTCATGGACTCCGGAAGCAACAAAGGCCTTTGAACATCTTAAAGAGGCAATGTGCCAAGCACCGGTCTTAGCTACACCGGACTTCACAAAAACCTTTATTGTGGAATGTGATGCTTCAGGAAATGGAATTGGTGTTGTTCTAATGCAAGATGAAAGACCCATTGCTTTTGAAAGTCGTCCAATCAAGGGAAAGTTTTTAAGCAAAGCTATTTATGAGAAGGAAATGTTGGCAATACTCCATGCACTTAAGAAATGGCGACCCTACCTAATGGGAAGACACTTCAAGGTAAAAACGGATCATGATAGCCTTAAATACTTTTTAGAACAAAGATTATCCTCTGAAGAGCAACAAAAGTGGGTCACAAAGATGTTGGGTTATGACTTTGAAATCATCTACAAAAAAGGGAAGCAAAATGTGGTGGCAGATGCACTCTCAAGAAAGGATGAGGATGTGGAAGCATTGTTGTGCGCCATTTCTATTATCCAACCAGATTGGATAAACGAAGCAAGGGAGGAATGGAAGAATGACGAAGAAGTGTGGGCACTTATTCGAAAGCTACAACAAGATTCCAGTACGTCTGATACATTTAGCTGGCAAAATGATTCGTTATGGTACAAAGATCGCTTATACCTCTGTAAGAATTCCCAGCTAAAACAAAAGATTCTTATGGAATTGCACACTTCTCCCTTAGGAGGGCACTCAGGATTTTTAAAAACTTACCACAGGGTTAAGAAGGAATTTTTTTGGGATGGCCTTAAATCAGATATTCAAAAGTTTGTGGCGGAATGTTTGGTTTGCCAACAAAATAAAGTTGAAACAATTAAGACACCGGGTCTATTACAACCTTTATCCATTCCAAGCCAACGTTGGGAGGAGGTTTCAATGGATTTTATCACAGGTTTACCCAAGTCTGAGGGAAAGAGTGTCATCATGGTGGTAGTTGACAGACTTACCAAGTATGCACACTTTTGTGCATTATCACATCCATTTAAAGCCAGTACAGTTTCTACTGCATTTATGGAAACAATTCAAAAGCTACATGGAAACCCAAAGATTATTGTAAGTGACAGAGATCCCATTTTCACTGGAAATTTTT
This sequence comes from Pinus tabuliformis, assembly GCA_031772625.1. Classification (NCBI taxonomy): domain Eukaryota; kingdom Viridiplantae; phylum Streptophyta; class Pinopsida; order Pinales; family Pinaceae; genus Pinus; species Pinus tabuliformis. Next base: position 246,436,922 of record CM062806.1, on the reverse strand, counting down.
GGACAGAATTATTTTCTTGTCTTGGTACTCAGTTAGCTCATAGCTCATCTTATCATCCTCAATCTGATGGGCAAACTGAGATAGTAAACAAATGTTTGGAAGGATATCTTCGTTGCTTTGTATCTGATAAACAGACACAATGGGTCAAATGGTTGCCTCTGGCTGAATGGTGGTATAACACTTCCTTCCATACAGCAACAAAAATGACCCCATTTATGGCACTTTATGGGTATCAACCACCATCCATCACATCATATTTAAGAGAAAATTCTAAGGTTCAGGCAGTGGAACATCACATCGAACATCAACAACAAGTCCTCCAACTCTTAAAGGATAACCTCGTGTTGGCACAAAATAGAATGAAACAACAGGCAGATCAACATCGCAGTGAAAGAAGTTTTGATGTAGGTGATTGGGTATTCCTACGGCTACAACCATATAAGCAAATGTCCCTAAAGCAAGCTAAGAAGGATAATAAATTATCACCAAAGTATTATGGTCCGTACAAGGTGTTGCAAAAGATTGGTACTATGGCATACAAATTGGAGCTTCCTGCAGCTTCTCGATTGCACCCAGTTTTCCATGTTTCATGTTTAAAGAAGGTTATAGGCGACAAGCTCCCAGTTCAAACAATATTGCCAGAACTTGACGAGGAAGGAAAAATTATATTGGAACCGGAAGCAGTCACAGAAACAAGAACTCGACAGCTACGAAATCGATCAATTTCAGAGTATCTTATCAAGTGGAAGAACTTATCCGCTGAAGATTCCACATGGGAGGATGAGAATTTTATGCAGAAGTATCCAGAACTACTCAAGCATTGAGGACAACACTTTTTTGAAGGAGAGGGGCATGTTGGGTCCCTATAATACTAGTGATTACCCCATTACTATTGTAGTTATACCCCTTATTTATATTGTTGTGCCCCTATTACCCCCATGTTGTTATTTATGTGCCCCATAGAATCCCTCTATTGTTATTTTTGTGGCTTTATATTATTATTGTTAGGTCGGCTGGATTATATTGTGACTCCTTAGACTCCTATATATAGAAAGGAGGTTTTGTCATTTGTATCATCAAAGAATTGTTCATTTATGTAATGTAAAGGAGGTTTCCCCCTCGAAGAGGATGAATTCTAAGGCGTTGATCTATCTTTTCTATCTTTTCTTGAGCTGGTTTCATAACAGAGATAATCATCTCAAACATCTAAACATATCAATCATGATCAAACTAGTGATTAGGAATGGGATGCTTCCTATATTTGACTAGTTTTGAGAACTCAATTGAATACAACCATGAGATGTACTCATTAGTCTTATGTTTAAATTTTTCCAACTGCACTTATGCATTCATAGCTTTTTAATCACCTAGGAATTGTTAGGACAATATAAGGCAACAAATCCATGGTTACTACGTATAAAACATAAATATCTAGGGTGTTTAGATCTATCATTGTTATTGTGAATATTATGTTAGAGTCCTTATCCCATTGAGGCTGAGACTAATTTAAGCACATGAAAATAAATTTTTGATCCAAATAAACATGGGTCATCCACCTCTTTTTAGATAGAAGTTGAGCACATCAACTTAGAAATATCATTATGTTTCACCAAATATGAGAAACTTAAGATTTACAATCGACCAAATTAAGTACAACAACCAAATAAATGTCATGTCAAAAAATGACCAAGGGAGTTCCCTTCTATACATTTTCAAACTAAGTCAGAGGATCTTAGCTCAAGTGTCCGATGAACATTATGTTTCCCTAGTTGTATAGGTTCAAGTCTCCAAAGACATGTTGTAACTAGCCTGCTACAACATTTATGAAATAGTTGTATTTGGTGTAATAGTGATAATCGATATTCTGAAGTTACCAATTCCCCATAAATTCTCATTATGGTTATGTGTATGTGTGTGCGCCAACTAAATCTAGCTTAGTAATAGTTAGTATATTTGAGAATTTAACAACTAGTGGAAGTTTTTCATAAATAAAAATCTTAAAGACCATCCTATCACCATTGATCCTTGAAGTAAAATCCCTTGGCTCTAGCCTTAATTGATTACATGTGTTCATGGTCAAGAAATTCTGTGACCACATTGATAATAAGCCTACATGTTAGTGTACCTTTTCTTTCATTGCTTCACTAAGAACCATTGTAGCATGATTCTATCACAAATAGATAGACTTTTGGAGACATATGAAGAAATGAAAACTAAGGTAAATAATAGACATGGATTAGAATATCACATCTTATAAAAATAAATTAAATAAAAATCATTGATATATTGAAATTAGAGCACCATTAATTGGCCTCTTTTAGGGGTGACCTCTAAATGAGCAGTGATCCAATACAATAATAATCCTTAATAGAAACATTGTGTAGCTTCTTACCTCTATAAAGTGTTTTTAACTAAACGAACCCTAACCACTTATGTTCTCAATATTAATGAGTGCAAACAGCTTAGTGGACCTTATTCCAAAAGGATGTCCCTTTTACACTAATTAAAAACACACCAAATATCTAGTGGACTTATTCAAAGAGAATGATCATATATATTAATTAATTCTTCTGAGTACCCATAACGAGGGAGGTTAGTGCATCAAAATCAACATTATCCTTAAGGTTGGAGATATGGAATTCATTGTGGATAATGATTGGTTTGTAGGTGGCGTCTTCATATGACACATCTTTCCACTATATCAATACTTCCTGGATAATGTGGTATCTAATTTAAACTCATTTTTTTCTAGTATTGGATATAGACGTACCCAAATGGAACTCTCTTCATCAAGTTCGAGGAGGATGGTGTGGATGCAACAATTTGGTCCTACCACTCTTTTTTAATATGACACATGAAATATTTGTTGGATATTAGAGTGGGTCAGAAAAGCCAATATGTAGGAAACTTTTCCAATGCACGAGAGGATCTGATATGGGCCATAGAACTTTGAAGCTAGATTTTGGTGGCTTATTTCCTTAAAATATGTATAATTATAGGATCATAGGCAAAGAACACATAATCCCCCTCTTCATGGTATTGCTCTAAGTGATATCGATTTGCTGGTTGTTTCATTTTATTTTGAGCCAAGAACAAATTGTTGTTAAGTGTATGAAGAATGATTTCCCTTGCATTCATATTGTTATCCACATCCTAGTGCTTGGATGTTCCTAATAGGTACAAGGTTATATATAGGGGCTTATTGTCCATAGATAACCTTATATGGTGGCAGTTTGGTAGCACCATAATAGGAGGTATTGTACAAAATAATAAACATTGAACCTTCAAGCCCAATTTATCCAATGCAAAAGGTCACAAATACATTCTTGGAACTTATTGACCACCTCTATTTGAACATTGTTTTGGAGTGATATGATATGCTCATTTTTTTTGGGTGCCTTGTAGTTTAAACAACTCCTACCAAAATTTTCTAGTGAAGGGAGAACCATGAATTATCACAATTGAGTTAGGCATGCCTTCTAATTTAAAAATATGATCCATGAATATTTGGGCAATTGTGTATGACTTAAATTGGTGTTGTAAGGCACAAAATTGGGCATACTTGGAAAGGTGGTCGAAAACCACCATGATGGTATATTTGTTGCTTACTTTAGGAATTCCAACAATAATTTAGATGGAGATGCCATTCTAGTGTGTTGCTAGGATCAATAGAGGCTGCAATGACTCTAGAATATTAATTATTACACCCTTGTTCCTTTCACACATGTCACATTAAACTATAAGTATACATGTTCCCTTCTCCAATACATTTCAAAAGTGTAAAATATTAATCCATTGTTGGAAAGAAATACAATTTTTCTAACACCTATGATTTTAAAGAAAAATTATTGTAGCTCTGACCTGGAAATAATATAGATCTGATATGAAAATATGAGATAATGCAAATATACCCAGAACAATAAGAAAGAAATAGATAGAAATGATTCTTTATTGATATCAAACCCTTAAGGTAGGGCAACACCATACATTCACTCCTTAAGAAAGGAGAACACTCCACAAGCCATATGCTTGTTCATACAATAATACTTCACAACGACTCTGATCTGGTGGATCTGAGAGAACTGAATGGCGGATCTGATAGCTCTGGGCGGAGGAACATACTGGTTCTGCAGATCTTATGGATCTAATAGATCGGAATGGCTGATCTGCGAACTCGAGACTGCAGGACTGATGTCTGTTGCTGCTGCACCACTTTGCACAAGCGGATCTGGAAGAGATGATGTGTGATCCCCCGATAGAAAAGGGAACTATGGTCTTGAGGAGTGTCAGGTGCTACAGATCGCAATATACATAAGGGTCTGGCAGTAGTACTCAGCCCAATGTTTCAGGGCTCTAACTAAGGAGGATTGACCGTACCCTTAGCCGTACAACCCGACTACCCTATCATACGGGCGAGTAATCTCTCCGAGTGTTGTTCTCGGTGTACTGTAGCCGTGAGACGACCGACGGTTTATCTATGGCAAGGTTTCAAGGGAGCCTAGGGGGGCTTCCGATATACCCAGAGGGTACGTGGAAGACAGTCCGTGCGCGGTTCTGTCTAATGCGCTACTACTCGAAGGGGTACCCACAGGGGTTACAAGGGAGTCCAACAGACGTGACCACCTCTTGTATTTCCTGCGTGCATGCCTTCCCAAATCCGCAGGTTTATGCGCTCAACGACAGATCCCATGGTTTAAAGACGCCGGAACAGGTCTCTAGCCAAAAAAAAAAAAATCTAAGAAATGGAGATCCCACCGGCCCTGGAATGTGCTTTGATACCACTTGTTATGCTCTTAACCTGCAAAATGATACCCAAATATAGAATATGCGAAGAAAAGATACCCAGAACACAGAATAGCAATGATTTTATTATTCAGAGAGTAATGTTCACTTGCCTCTTCGAGGGGGCAACCTCCAATAGAGCAAAGCTCGATTACAAAATAAGACACGATGCTCCTCGCAGGGAGTCTCTATCCTTTATATATGACTCATACATGCAATACCACGGGCCAATACCATGGGTTTTATTAATACCATATATCTAATACTACGGCCCATTTGCAACTAACTGTGGTTCTGTCAATAATTGTGGATTAACCACTTACAATTATTAATATGGGCTTTATTGACTCTTGACTATGGCGTGATACCATTACATAAATAAGGGGGTTAGGGTGGGACCCTAACAATTATACACCACAATATGCCCTTTATACCTTGAGGTATTGTGCTACCAAGTATAGCTTGCAAGGGGTGTGAAGCCTCTTATAGTGGTTGGAGTAGTTTAAGAACCTTAGAATTAACCATCCATTACTAGCACACCTATGTAATCCAATTGAACATTTGTACAGATAAGACAAATAACGACCCTTCCTCCTCTTATATATGGAACAAGGCATCAACCACTACATTCTCTTTATATTTCTTGTAGATGATTTCATTATCAAAACCTAACATCTTAGTGACCAACATTTATTTCTCTAACGAAAACAAATTATATAATAGAATGTACTTCAAGATCTAATGGTCTAGCTTGATATGAAAAGGTTACCCAATCAGGTAAGGACATGATCTATCTACTATGTGAAGGATGGCCATCATTTGTTTCTCATATGTAGACTTTCCAAAGTTTTTATCACATAATTATTTACTAGTTTCTCCAATAGAAAACCCTCTTGCATTAACACCACCCCAATATCTTTCCTCAAGGAACCACATTCCAAGATGGAAGTCTTGTTGAACTCTTGCATGGATAAGACTGTAATAGTAGCAATAGTTTCGTTTAAGGTATGAAATGAATGCTTAGAAACAACATTCCATATGATGATATTATTTTTTACAAGCATGTTAATGAGGTTACAATTCTAGCATAGTTTTGAAAAAAAAATCCTATAGTAGCTAGTAAGGCCAAGGAAACCACATATACTTTTGAGTGTATTTAGGTGGTTTTAGTCTTCCATTGCTTCAATTTTCTGATTGTCAAGTCATACCCCTTCCATACTTATGATTTGACCCAAATATTGCACTTTAGGACACCAAAATCACAAGGAACATGTGATGAACAAGTGGTTACTAGATTCATTGTAATGTTTGATTCACATGCATCACATGTGTCTCCCAAGTTTTGTTGTAGATCAAAATATCTTCCAAGAAAATAAGAATGGAGTTGCATATTAAGGGTCTAAAGATATTTTTCATGAGGCTCTCAAAAGTGGATAGAGAATTGTCAAGACAAAATTCCATTGCCATGAACTCATCTTTAGAGATGTAGGATGTAGTATTAAGAATATCTACGTCCTTCATCTAAATATGGTTATAACTAAAACAATGCTCAAGCTAGTGAAGAAATGTGCATCATGAAGTTTATCCAAGATGTTGCCAATGACATGAATACAAAATTTATCTTTGATTATTAGTTTATTAAGAGCATGAAGTTTGAATGTGTGACAATTTCCTTCTTTCTTTAAATACATGATGATTAGGTTAGAATAGGGGATAATGTCAAGATGTATTACTCCTTCCTCCAACAATTCTTTCACTATCTTTTCAATTTTTATTTTTGTGTGCAAAAGGGTGTTTGTAAGGGAAAAAATGGGGTTCTAACTTCCTACAATCAATGGGATGCCAAGATCATGCTTTCTAAGCAAAGGGTGTAAGCCATGGAGTGCTTCAAATAATTGGTGATATTTGTCCAAAACCAACATCAAGTAAAAGACGTTGCTTCTTCAAACTTATCCATAACTTGCATGAAATCAAAATAGGTAATAATGCTTAAGTGAGACTTCTACAAAAATATTTCCATGTGACAAGAGTTGATGATTTCTAGTGAACCTACTTGGAGACCTTTGAGAGTGTATCAATGTACCTATTTATTAAAGCTATAAGTCCTTGAAACCCATGGTAACATCACTTGATGTTCACAACTATTTTACACCTCTAACTATATCACAAGCTCTCATTTGAAGTTTTACATTCACACACTTACCAAAACATTTCTTATATGAAACCTGCATTGGCTATCATAATTTGAAAATTGTGCACCACATGCACATAATAATTGGTTTCTTCCACTATGTTATGATAACTGAAATTATGGAGACTTTTGTTATTGATGAAGACAATCACCTTGATGCAGCCGCATAGATGGAGCACAAATATCAATAAAGACTGCATCGGAGCTTGCCAATGTGATGGGATGGTCACATGGTGATCTTGGAGATATTTTAAATGTTTTGTAGATATTTTCATTAGGATGTGAGTTTTGTTTTTAGAATAAGTTAGAGGAAATATTTCCTATGTAAATGTAATATCAATTTCCCATATTTTGTGAGAAGGGGAAACAAAACATCACTTGTGACTCTTGGTTATCCCATGTAGCCTTGTTCTTAGAGAGGAAGAGTGTTTTAGAAGAAGATTGTGCACAACAGAAGCAGAGTGAAGAAGAAGAGAGAAGAAACTCTAGCACTAGGAGAAGAGGAAGAGGTTGAGGGCCTGGGCTGCACATTCCCACATTGTAAATTTGGCTAGTTTAATGTATGTCTTGATTTGATTAATTAACAATTTGCTTAATGCATATATGCATGTGTATTTTTTTGTTTGTATAATGTTAATTCCATTTGTTGAGAGTTGCACTTGTTGAGTCAATTTACAGTAAGAATCTGAAATGTGCTAAAATGTGTCATGGTTGTATCGTATGAAGTTGTAACTTCATATTGTGTTTGTAGTTTTGGTTGACATGTTTTAGATATGTTGTCGGTCTGAATATTGATGTGTGTTATTATTGTTGGTACATGGTAGTACCACATATGCATTGTAGATGTTATGTGTTGGTAGTGGAATCAATTGGTATTATACCCTACGACTTGAATAATTGTGTGATTTAATCATGCACCTTGGGATTTCGTTGTAATTGTTTTGAAACCCATGATGGAGTAGTTGCAGTGTTCTTGTAGGCGAGTATGTGTAAATTGAGTGTTGTTAGAGTAAAAACATAGTACCTTGCATTAATGTCTCTTTGACTATTTTGATTGGTAGAGTGTATGGTGAGATTTGATGTAGAAGAATGTGTGTCTGCACCTCAAATAGTGGCTACATGTTTCTATTGGTAATTAATGTGTTGTTGCAATAGAAAATTGGAGGAACCTGTCTTGAATGTTGTCAAGACCATTCATATTTGTTTTATTTGGTCAGACGAGAGAGAGAGAGAGAGTAATTCAAAAGAAGGAAGGTGTATGAACTCATCCCTTGTGTCAAGGACCCATTCAAACTCATGTACAAGTGATTAGGGTCCAAACAGAGTCATTTCGGCTTCCTAGCATACGAAAAGACAGAGTTTTCAAGCATTTTCAGGGTTGCATGTGAGTTGTTGAAAGCCTGTGTTGGCATGTCAGTTGTGCATATGTTGAAGTCGAATCCATTGTAAGTAGGGTGAGGTCAAAAAAAGGATTAGAAGGATTGAGAGAGTTCATTAGGTAAAGGAAATCTCCATTCTTATTTTAACTGCATATTTTAAATAATTTGCCAAAATTCCAAAATGTGTTTAAATACAGAGTTCTCGGTGCTTGTGTTGGAGTATCCTGGTTTATGGGCAGTCAAGGTAACTCGGCCTGTCCCCATCAAGTGGTATCAAAGCTCAATTATGTTTTTGGGGAATCTCAGAGCCACAAAAAGCTTTCAGCTTTACAACTCTTGGAGAAAGATACAAGAAGCTCTTGGAGGAAGCAAAGTTTACAGTAGTTTGAGGTAAGTATTTGTTGAATTGAGAATTGTTGAGTGTGAGGTGTTGTGCAGACATAGTGGAGAGTGTCTACCTTGAAATCAAACAGATTTATCCTTGGTGATGTAGTCATAATAACAAAGATTCAATTTTAGTATAGCTGTAAGTCAAATGAAGTGATGGTGGAGATGTTAGCATATCTGAAGACAGCTTGACAGTGAAAAGAGGCTGAAGAGAAAAGGAATTTTTTGGCGGGAAATAATCCCTAAGGCCGGGGTTGGAAGCCCTAATAGAGCGAAATAGAACAATCAACAAAGAACACTCAATCTAGATTTCCAAACATTTGAATTACTAAAATTGGGATTGGGAACGTATGCGGGGATCCTACGTTTGACTATGTTCATGTAAGGTCCAAACCCTCTACTTCCTCCAAGATGTGCAGACTTGAAAATCAATCATAGAAGAATAGATAGAATATATAATTCAAAGTACATGCATAAGAATATGTTAGATCATCATAAATATCAATTTACACTATTGTTCATAAGATGACAACATATATCAGGAATAAGACATGAGTTTCTTTATTGATGAATAATTGTAAGCACATAATAGATACAACATGATCTATGCCAAAGGCACTGACAAAATCTTCCTCCATATCCCTCCAGCCCAAGCCACGAAGACAACCTCTCTAATATATGCAAGGAGATGCTAGATAACGGGACTAAGCATCTCTGCAAAGGAAGCTAGGGATTCCTAGAGACTGGGAGTGCAAGAGGCACGGGAAAAGCTGACTTGATCTAGGGGAAATCGGGTATAATGTCGATACCTCTCTTCTTATATGAATTAGTCTTACCCAAGGGGTGTATATATACCACCTCAAATTAGGTTTTCCAATTAGGTCGTGGGCCCCTGTAGGTGGGCTCTTGGTAAAACAGTAATCTCCACCCGAAAAAGAGATTTTATTTACTTTTTTCAAATTTAAAAATGTGTGCGTGGGTATAGTGTTTTGGGACCTATGTATGTAGGCATTTTTGTGTTGGTCGGTCATGTATGGATTTTGAAATATATTTTTTAAAGATGGATTGAAATCTGCAAGGGTAAAGGGACTACCCAGGGCCATATAGAGCATCACGTCTACAAGAGTGTTGAATGAAGCTATAACAAATGCCCCTAATGTATGAGGTCAAAGGGGAGCATGATGGCTGAAATATATTAAGTATAGAGAGGGGCCATTCAAAAACTTGGGAAGACATCACTAGATTCCATCGCATCAAATACCTGTGAAAGGAGTAAGAAAGGAAACTCATGTTTGAGGTGGGGATACCCATGCTTAGAAGTAATAAAGCATGTTCATTGATCAATTATAATATGGATCCAAAATGTATACATAAGTGTACAAAATGAGTTGAAGAATACATAGTTGATCATCAAATCACAGCCACGAAAGAACACAACAGAGCTATGTCTTAGTATCATATAGAAGGATGTCTGAACAAATATGTTGTATAATTGATCCTCATAAAAGTACCAAGTCATGTAAGTGGAGTAGTGGTACTGCATAAACTCGGGTGCCAACATATAAGATGTTGTTGAAAAAGTGTGCAACATATAGAGTTGAGAGGTGTCACTAGAAGAAAACTGAAGGAACTCTCAAGTGAACCAAGACACTGACACAACCCGAGGTCATCACCGACCACAGTGGGTACATTTCTACACTATGGGAATAAATGAGTTGAATTCGACCATGTGAGAAATCGTTTGATTACTGGTCATTGATGTATACCATTAACAAATGTGAGACAACTCACCAATATTTATAATGAGTGTCAAGGTACCCCAGTACAATCTAACAACTGTGAATAGACGTGTTGACGTCAAACACTTGAAAGAATCTACCACAATCAGGAGACATTGATGTATTCTCACTGCCGTTAGCGAAGGAGTGTACCATTGATGACAGCGAACCCTAAGGTACTGAAAAAAAACTCTAGACCTTGATCCCAAAGCAAAGAGTTGGAGTTGATGGGAAAAGATTTGCTAGAAGGAATGCGTTAAGGAATCCCACATCAACTAGTGTGAGCGTAACCCGCAGGCCAATAATTTATAAGGACTCGGATGAATAAACATGCAGTAACCGCCCCGGAGTACATTTTTGGCATGCACAAAATGTGGCTAGCGCATGAAATAAATCCTCTGAACCAACCAATAATGAAAGCTAACATAGAGGCAAGGAATCTGCCAATAGGGTCAAATGGAAACCAAGGTACTGCATGAATCCCAATGTGTGATAATGCAAGTTGACATCGAACACAAGGGAAACCAATGCGTCAAAGATCCATGATATTGATCGATGTTGAGCATAAGGTCACCTATTAATGATGTAAAAAGGGCCAGAGAGTGACTCTAGGTGTACTTTCAATGCAATTTGTCGGAGTCGATAAGATCAGACCTGCCAACAAGAAGTCAATGGGGACCTTCTTAACTAACACGAGTAAAGGACCAAGTAATTGATGTGATATTGAGAATAACTTGACAGACCGGGTATGGCTGACAAAAATGATTCAAGAGGCACCACAGAATGGTTGAATTCCCTTGAACAAAAGCCTGACTTTATGTGACTTTATGGCAAAGTAAAATAACTTTGTATAAATTTGCGATGCAGGAGGCATCAACAAACTCTCCATATGATTGGAAGAGTTAACCAACCGATGGAGGACTGACTCAAAGACAAGGTTTTGTCTTCCCTAAAGTCAAACTAAGTCCCAACCTGATGGAGGAAAGACTCATTTTTAAGTTCTTTGTTCAAGAGTGATACGACTGACACTTGTTGCCATCAAATGATGAAGAAATTGTTCTGTTCCCACTCTTTTTTTGGAATATTTATTTTTTTGTCTTTTTCATATTGTAAAGACTAAAAAGGAATAAAATAAATCATATAGTACAATGGAGAGAGAAAGTGTCAAGGTAAAGTCCAATAGTTCCTAGGTATGGAACATTCTTATGCTCAATGCAAGGTGGCAGATACTAGTCATCGAAACTCAAGGAATATTTTCTCCACGGAAAAGGGTGTAAAGTCGAAAAGGCTAATGAATGCATGGCTTGATCTTGCAGAAAGGTCATGGTTAAAAGTGACTTATATATGAGTCCAATGAAGTCGGCTTAATGCCAAAATGACATGCAAGTGGTCAATATGCAATGCAAAAGTACAACTTAACACATGGGAGCCTCTAGGGTATAAATCCAGAATAAAAGCGGAGAAGAAGAAGAATGTGGCTTCAATTTAAAGTCATGGTGGGACTAAAAATGTCTCTCGAGCCTAAGAACAAAAATTCAGCATGGGTGGCAAGTGGAAACAAGGTACTATCTAGAACGCCCATGATAAGGTAGGCTTCCACCACACAATTCATGACACTTCTAAGCAGCGAGAAGGTTCTGTTTCATAGCTTGGTAGGGCCGCTCCTAAGGCCAAAATGGAAAAGGAACCGATAATGCACAATTCAAGTGAATAACCTAACCTATATGCTACTTTCGAGATCCAATACCTATGAGAGGGGATCAACCATGAAAATACCCAAAGTAGAAGCCTTCAAAGTTCTGTAGACATAATTAGGAACTCTATGCAAGAAGTTGATACATCCCAGATATAAACTTCAAATAAAATCTTGTGTTATAGAATACAAAACTTGAAAATGTGTACCTTATATATACAATATGGTACAAGGAACCATACATCCTTGTGGCTTACATATAATAGTTCTTCAGGAAAAGCCCCTTACGGGACTGAAGCCAAGGACTTCTTTGGTAACTAAAACTCATGGCTTCAAAATTCTCCTCTTGTGAAGGCAACTCAACATCTAAGAAATCATGAGAACTAGAAGGATCAAAAGAGGGAAGTGAGGGGTACCATGCCCCCAGAGGAGAAATCACTCGATCAACTGCTCAGATCAAGTCCCAAGAAGGAAAATGATAGTTCAAAGGACCCTTCTCAGAAGCAATTAAAAATTAAGGATATAAGGCCACATAGTTCATTTGTGGTGGGGTAGAGTCTATTCGAACACTCGGAACGTACCAAGGGGTATTTTGAACTAAGTTCAAATTAGGATGGTGATTATAATAGATGCAAGCTGATAAATAGTGACAATACTTCCGTTGTGAGGAAAATACATCTTCGAATGAGTGAAGACACCACAACATTGATAGCATAGAAATAATCACACCCAAGGAGCATATTGAAGTATAAAGGGTGATCAACCACCACCATATCGATTAACACATTATTCCCACCTAAAGTGATAGGAAATTGAGGAAGAACACCCATAGATTCACCAGGTCTTCTATCATATGTTAGAAACTAATTATCATCTGTCGACAATTTTGGAGAACCCAAATGTTTTCAAGTTGAGGAGGATATAATACTTGCAGAGGATTCTTCATCCACTATACATTGATCGACAATTGTGGAATTAACTTTAGCCCTTATTTGGAAAGGTGCAGCAGAAGGAAGACAAGGCTCAACAATGTTATCCCAATCAAAGGAAAATCTCCTAGAACTTGGAGGGGGGTACACTTAAAGAGACCAGCATGCCCTTCCAGTCCAAAATACTATAAACTAGAAATCAAGAAGACTTTGTTGGTAGGCACTTCACTCCCCAAAAGAGGACTATAATTGTTCAAAGATTGCACTAGCTCGACCACCTCATCAAGCAATGGTTGAGTAGATTATTGAGAAACCATAACAGGTTTAGGATTAGAAGAACCTTCATACTTAGGCTGCAACTTTTATACTACTAAAATCTCAGGGAACAAATGAGTAAGATGAACTCCCTTACATAGCCTACAAGGGAACTTAGGTTTAAATATTCTACGCCTAGGTCTCTTATCAACATCAATGCTCCCAACATGACCAATAGTGGCTGGTGGTGAGTCTCCAACATGACTTGTTGTTGTTACTGACTCTTTCCCAAGAGAGATGGGATTTGTGCCCCCAGAGTAACTCACAGAAGTAGATGAGTCATCAGCAATATGACTCACAAAAGTAGATGAGTCATCAACAACATGACTCACAAAAGTAAATGATTCATCAGCAACATGACTCACAAAAGTAGATGAGCCATTAGCAAGATGAGTCGCAGAGGTAGGTGATCCATTACTAGTATAACTATCAGTGACTAGACTTATGTCCCCAGCATGACTTGCAGCGGCTGAAGGCTCATCTCCAACATGACTTGCAGAGGTTGGTGATGATTCATGAAGAGAAATCTTCTTCTTCTTATTCCTCCTCCTCTTCTTTTTAGATTTCTTATTACATGAAGGACAAGAAAGAGGAAGCCCGGATTTCTCTGGCAAAGAAGATTAATAATTAACACCCATTTTTTCCCTTGGAATAAAGAGTTCATATGAGAATCTTACAGAAAATTTGGAACATTTAGAGTGGACCTCAACCAAACTAGTAGTCCAACATTCAATCCAGGAATATTCAAAGTGGCTATCAAGGGAGCACCAACATTTCCAAAGAAAGGAAAAGTATAAGGATCCCCTTTTGAAGGGGTCCCTTGGTTGGTATCCATAGGAACATTAACCATACCCAAATTATGCATAGATTCTTCCCTTATGGGATAGTTCAAATGACTTTTAAGGAATAGAGATGCATAATCAAATTTTTTTCCTTAAGGAGGCAACTCCACGGTTTCAAGAGAAAGACCAAAAACCTTTCAAGACCAATGGAATGGTTGGTCGTTCACACAGGATAAAAGGTCCAAAAGTGATAAGACAAAATCCACCTAAAGCCAACTAAATACAAAGATCAAATAGAACTCCACTATAAAATCCTAAATATAGAGACAAGCAAACAACATCCAAATATTTCTGCTCCAGGTGATTAGGACTGGACACCAAAATACAAGAAAGTGAAGAAAAGGACCTCCTGAAGGTAATTTTGGATGATGAGGGCACAAGCCTACTAGAGAATGTATCAGAAGTAGTTATGTTTACCTCCAGACAATAGCCTTAGTCGGCACAAGTACCCAAGCTTCAGGAAGGCACCCTCTGAAACTACTTTGAAAGTGATGCAAAGTCTACCTTAGGTACCAAGGGCATACCCCCACCCCTCCCCCCCTCTGCAATCATAAACTAAGGGGAACAGTCGTGGGTGCATGATCCAACAAGTAGGAGAGGGGGTATCTCTCTTTCCCTATCTTCACATGTCCTTGTTCTTAACTCCTATGTTGGAGGAGATTTCTCGAACAACTTAATGACCCTAGATTTCCAATCATTAACCAACTTATATATTTTTTCAGTTTGAGTGGCCTTGGATATTTTACTCTCCACACACCTATTCCAAGGCCCTAAAATTCCCTAGACTAGTTGATGTTGCTATGACAAAAATAAAAAAGTCTAGTTCATTTTAATTTTAGTGTTCATTTTAATTGTCTATTATTTAGGACAAGGGAAACAGAAGTGCAACTGATGGTGTTATGATGCAAAAGAAATCAATAAGAAAACCTAGGCTACATGAAAATGCAACTCTTCTTTTTCTTCGATGAAAAGAGACTTCAACAAGGTTCTACGAGAAACTTAATAAAGCAAAAATCTTTTTTGCCTATTATTTTCCAATTTGGCACTCACATTCAAAATCTAACAAAAAGAACTAAATGATATCTAATATGCATCTAACCTAATGCACACTAGTATGTAAATGCAAGATTCAAAGAGAATTCTAAAGGCAAGAAAACGTGACCAATAACACAAAGGCAATTCAAAAGAGAAAATAGAAGCAAAAAACACTTCCCACAGTCAAAAAAGATATTTGACCTTATCACAACAACTTGTACATTTTCCAAAACCCAAAAGACTACAAAACCAAGAAATAAAAATAAAAGAAAGCAATAAGAAAGTGATTTTCTTTTTCTTTTAAGAATCTTGAAAACTAAAAGTTCAAAAAGGGAAGCAAATCAAAGATCTCAAAGCCAAAAGTATGAAGAACACTCAAGTTCACCTAGTCACAAATATGATCATAAAGATACAATATCTAGTGCAAGAAAGAGACTTACAACTTCGATAACTTGGAAAAAAGATGCAAGAGACTCGGAAATACCTTAGAAGACCGAAATCTCACATACACCAAAGAATCTCAAACCCTTTTTTTAAAATAAGAAAGAGAAAGCAAAAAGAGCCAACTTCTAGGCCATAAAAGAAGAAAATTTGAAACTGGGATATCAACAACTTCAATATCAATAATGGTATGTCCCAGAGTAATGGAACAACCATATACTTCACAAGTAAAACCTGAAACCCAACTTCAAATAAAAAAATATTCAAAAACTCAAAACCCTAGGTTGTCATAAGCATTTCTCCAACAAGAGGAAAGATATCAACAAAATCAATTAACAAGATGATTCTAGGCCTTACAAAGATTAAAAAAGCTTAAAGAAACTTGCTCAAAACCTCACCAAATTCAAGAAATGAAAAAAAAAATCATTTTTTTAGATCTGTAAGCTATTGTTCAGACACAGTTCAGCATATATACATGACTGTGTGTGAAGAAACCATTAGATACGTGAGTTTCTTCCGAAGAAGTTGTGTGTATATGTGACTGTCTATAAAGAAAAGTTTGTATAGAAAGAAAACTGAGGAAAAATAAAAGAGAAAGCCCATATCTGAAAGATCAGTCTAAAATACCAAATTACTCAAGGCTTCAGAAGGCTAAAAGAACCCTGATCAAAGAAAACAACCCTTCTAGAAAATACCTAATGGTAATCCCTAGCGGAGCCGCCAATTCTATTGGCAAGAAATAATCCCTAAGGCCAGGGTTGGAAGCCCCAACAAAGCAGAATAGATCAATCAACAAAGAACACTCAATCTAGCATGCCAAACATTCGAATTACTAAAATTGGGATTAGGAACGTACCTGGGCATCATGTGTTTGAAGATGTTCTCGCAGGGTCCAAACCCTTTGCTTCCTCTAAGATGTAAAGACCTACAAATCAAGCACAAAAGCATATATAGAATACATAATTCAAAATACATGCATAAGAATATGTTAGATCATCATAAATATAAATTTATACTATCATTCATAAGATGACAACATATATCAGGAACAAGACATGAATTTCTTTATTGATGAATAATAGTAAGTATAGGATAGATACAACCTGATCTAGGCCAAAGGCATTGGAAAAACCTTCCTCCGGATCCATCCAGCTTGAGCCACTAAGACAACCTCTCTAATAGATGCAAGGAGATGCTAGATAAGGGGACTGAGCATCTCTGCAAAGGAAACCAAGCTTTCCTAGAGATTGGGAGTGCAAGAGGCACGAGAAAAGTAGACTTGATCTGGGGGGAAATCGAGTATAATGTTAATACATATCTTCTTCTATAAATTAGGCCTACCTAAGGTGTGTATATATACCACCTCAAATTATATATTCCAGTTAGGCCACGGTGATCCAGGCGGATGTTGGTGGCCACCCACCTATCCCATTTGGACCCCCACAACTGTCTCTTTCAGTTTTTTAGTTTCCTTAATTATAGCACAGTTTACTATTTTTAGCAGTTTTTCGGGTCCTAAACTTCCAGAGCCGTTTTGAGGCCCTAAACGACGTTTTTTGGGAAATCCACCGCCAGCGATTTTTTTGATAAAAATCGCCTTTTCCGTCGTAGTCCTCGGAGAGATCTTTCCAACGGGCTATCATGCGCGTCAAACGGAGATAATACGACCAATTCGCGACCCCGGGAAGTTGGCTGTCCAACTCACCCCAAAACGGGGCCCACAATTTGGCGTTTCATCTTCTAGGGTTAGGTTTTGGAATGTGAAGGGTTTTCCATTGTTTCTCAATAATAAATAGGCCTTCGAGCCTCATTGTAAAGATAGTTCGAAACAGTTCAGAGGCATGTAGCCGACACATCTCTTCTCAGAGATAAGCTACCATCGCCCTAGCTGGGTTATTTCTATTTGTAAGCATATTTCAGTATTCTCCATTAATGAAATGAAGTATTATTTCCGCTGCATCTCTATTTTTATGGTTATCGCATCTCTGTATTTATGGTTATCTCTGTAATCTATTGTGTTCCTGCTTAAATCTGGATCAGTGGTATCAAAGCGGTCTGCTTTTTCTTTGTTTTTCTTTGCATGTCCCCAACGAGGTCGGGATATAAGGATTTAGGGCTTGAATTGGTCAAACCTTTGCAAGACCAGCCTCGCAAATCTCGACGACCTCCCATGGCGGATGAGAAGAAAGACGAGGGGGAAGGAGATCCTATCAGAATCTTGCTCGAAGAAGCCTCGAGCGGCAAAGGAACGCGATGATGGATAGCTTTGCGCAGATCCTTCAGCAGCTACCCAGAGGCGACGCATCGGCTTCCAACAGCTACTCTGGAAACGCCACACCATCTAAGGTACAAGTTAATTTTGAAATCCCCATCTTAGAGGATCAAATAGACGCAGATGTCGTAGATAAATGGTTAAATCTGCTAGATGGGTATTTTTCTGTTCACGAATTTTCAAGTCGGGAAAAGATTGTTTTCGCTCTTCTCAAAGCAGCCCCCCACGTCAAGGACTAGTGGGAAACATACTGCGAGCAGAAGGATGAAAGTACAGGCTCACTGTTTTCAGCCGCCCCCACTTGGAATGGCTTTCGGGATGCCATCAAGGAGCAGTACTACCCTGTCAAAAGCTATGAGGACAAATACATCAAATGGACCACACTGCGGCAGGGACGAGACCAAGATGTACCAGAGTTCACAAATATTTTTCATACCCTTCGCACACAGTTGGGTATCAAAGATTCTGAGCTGCATCTGGTACTCAAATACCGCGGCTACCTACACAGATACATCCAGGAAGAGATGGAGTTCTTGAACATCTCCTCACTCGGTACAGCATACTGATACGCTGTCAAAATCGAGCAAAAGTTCAAACAGAAGAAGCGAGACTTTGGATCTGCAAATCCGAAGCCCAAAGGACAAAGCCAAGGCGGGGTGACCCAAGACAACCCCTCTAAGCTGCAAGAAACGAACAACACCACGAAGCCGAAGAAAGACACAGGAAATTGGTGTGAGTTCCACACGAGTCCCACCCATAACACAAGTGAGTGTCGGACCAAGCAGTCGCTGGTGGCTGAGTTGAAGGCTTCCGAATCAGATGCATGTTCCGACTCTGAGCCAGAACCCGACAAGGGGGATGGCAAAGGGAAGCAAATCATTGATGCGGATCCTAGTGCCACTATTGCCACTGCCAAGATCCAGAAGAATGAGCCCGAAGAGCCAGAGGAGGGGGAACATCTTTTCCACTCACAGATGTGGGTGAAGGGTTCGCCGCTGCAATTCATTGTCGACAGTGGCAGCCAAAAGAACCTCGTTTCAGCAGAGGTCGTGAAGCGGTTGGGCCTACCAACTACGCCACACCCACAACCATACAGTATTGGGTGGCTTCACAAAGGACGAGATCTCAAAGTTCGCCAGCAGTGCCACCTTCCCTACAGCATCAAGCCCTTCATAGATGAGGTATTGTGTGATGTTACACCTCTGGATGTTTGTGATGTACTATTAGGCCAGCCATACTTGTGGAGGCGACATGCTGTGTATGAGTCAAGGCCTCGCGCTGTCATCATTTCTTTGGATAATTCATTATACAGGATACCGGAGGTAGCCCCACCTACCGCCACCTCTTTGATCACTGCTGAGAAAAGCAGCAAGCTCATCTCACAGACTAGGAAATTTATTTTCTGTCTGGTTCGCTCCCAAAGTAAGGGGAAGATCGTTGTTACATCCATGACCCCGACAAAGGGTTCCTCCACGCAGCAGCAGCAACATAGGGATACAGTCATGACAGAACAAAGGAACAACTTCTCCTTACCCAGAGGGGTACCACACAAGTTTCAGGTGGGCGAAAAAGTTTGGTTACAACTACAGAGAGAACGCCTTACCAGAACCCATCAGAAACTCAGACCGCCTCGACATGGTCCTTACACAAGTAACAAGGTTGTGGGAAAAAATGCTTTGAAGCACAACATTCCTCCATTCCTTTGCTTGCACCGATTGTCCAATGTGGACCATCGCCGACCATGCTTCCCACCATTTCTGGACACATCAGAGATTGCAGAACAGCTCACTAGAGACCCAGCTCAGCAGAAGCTTCCTCATCTCAGGGAGGAACTAAACGCAATGGGGACCATTGCTTCCTAGGGGGGTAGGAATGATCCAGGTGGATGTTGGTGGCCACCCACCTATCCCATTTGGACCCCCACAACTGTCTCTTTCAGTTTTTCAGTTTCCTTAATTATAGCACAGTTTACTATTTTTAGCAGTTTTTTGGGTCCTAAACTTCCGGAGCCGTTTTGAGGCCCTAAACAACGTTTTTTGGGAAATCCACCGCCAGCGATTTTTTTGATAAAAATCGCCTTTTCCGTCATAGTCCTCGGAGAGATCTTTCCAACGGGCTATCATGCGCGTCAAACGGAGATAATACGACCAATTCGCGACCCCGGGAAGTTGGCTGTCCAACTCACCCCAAAACGGGGCCCACAATTTGGCGTTTCATCTTCTAGGGTTAGGTTTTGGAATGTGAAGGGTTTTCCATTGTTTCTCAATAATAAATAGGCCTTCGAGCCTCATTGTAAAGATAGTTCGAAAAAGTTCAGAGGCATGTAGCCGACACATCTCTTCTCAGAGATAAGCTACCATCGCCCTAGCTGGGTTATTTCTATTTGTAAGCATATTTCAGTATTCTCCATTAATGAAATGAAGTATTATTTCCGTTGCATCTCTATTTTTATGGTTATCGCATCTCTGTATTTATGGTTATCTCTGTAATCTATTGCGTTCCTACTTAAATCTGGATCAGTGGTATCAGAGCGGTCTGCTTTTTCTCTGTTTTTCTTTGCATGTCCCCAACGAGGTCGGGATATAAGGAGTTAGGGCTTGAATTGGTCGAACCTTTGCAAGACCAGCCTCGCAAATCTCGACGACCTCCCATGGCGGATGAGAAGAAAGATGAGGGGGCAGGAGATCCTATCAGAATCTTGCTCGAAGAAGCCCTCGAGCGGCAAAGGAACGCGATGATGGATAGCTTTGCGCAGATCCTTCAGCGGCTACCCAGAGGCGACGCATCGGCTTCCAACAGCTACTCTGGAAACGCCACACCGTTTAAGGTACAAGTTAATTTTGAAATCCCCATCTTCGAGGGTCAAATAGACGCAGATGCCGTAGATAAATGGTTAAGTCTGCTAGATGGGTATTTTTCTGTTCACGAATTTTCAAGTCGGGAAAAGATTGTTTTCGCTCTTCTCAAAGCAGCCCCCCACGTCAAGGACTGGTGGGAAACATACTGCGAGCAGAAGGATGAAAGTACGGGCTCACTGTTTTCAGCCGCCCCCACTTGGAATGACTTCCGGATGCCATCAAGGAGCAGTCCTACCCTGTCAAAAGCTATGAGGACAAATACATCAAATGGACCACACTGCGGCAGGGACGAGACCAAGATGTACCAGAGTTCACAAATATTTTTCATACCCTTCGCACACAGTTGAGTATCAAAGATTCTGAGCTGCATCTGGTACTCAAATACCGCGGCTACCTACACAGATACATCCAGGAAGAGATGGAGTTCTTGAACATCTCCTCACTTGGCACAGCATACCGATACGCTGTCAAAATCGAGCAAAAGTTCAAACAGAAGAAGCGAGACTTTGGATCTGCAAATCCGAAGCCCAAAGGACAAAGCCAAGGCGAGGTGACCCAAGACAACCCCTCTAAGCTGCAAGAAAAGAACAACACCACGAAGCCGAGGAAGGACACAAGAAAGTGGTGTGAGTTACACAAGAGTCCCACTCATAACACAAGTGAGTGTCGGACCAAGCAGTCGCTGGTGGCCGAGTTGAAGGCTTCTGAATCAGATGCATGTCCCGACTCTGAGCCAGAACCCGACAAGGAGGATGGCAAAGGCAAGCAAATCATTGATGCGGATCCTAGTGCCACTGTTTCCACTGCCAAGATCCAGAAGAATGAGCCCGAAGAGCCAGAGGAGGGGGAACGTCTTTTCCACTCACAGATGTGGGTGAAGGGTTCACCGCTGCAATTCATTTTCGACAGTGGCAGCCAAAAGAACCTCGTTTCAGCAGAGGTCGTGAATCGGTTGGGCCTACCAACTACACCACACCCACAACCGTACAGTATCGGGTGGCTTCACAAAGGACGAGATCTCAAAGTTCGCCAGCAGTGCCGCCTTCCCTACAGCATCAAGCCCTTCACAGATGAGGTATTGTGTGATGTTACACCTCTTGATGTTTGTGATGTACTATTAGGCCAGCCATACTTGTGGAGGCGACATGCTGTGTATGAGTCAAGGCCTCGCGCTGTCATCATTTCTTTGGATAATTCATTATACAGGATACCGGAGGTAGCCCCACCTACCGCCACCTCTTTGATCACTGCTGAGAAAAGCAGCAAGCTCATCTCACAGACTAGGAAATTTATTTTCTGTCTGGTTCGCTCCCAAAGTAAGGGGAAGATCGTTGCTACATCCATGACCCCGGCAAAGGGTTCCTCCACGCAGCAGCAGCAACATAGGGATACAGTCATGACAGAACACAAGAACAACTTCTCCTTACCCAGAGTGGTACCACACAAGTTTCAGGTGGGCGAAAAAGTTTGGTTACATCTACAGAGAGAACGCCTTACCAGAACCCATCAGAAACTCAGACCGCCTCGACATGGTCCTTACACCAGTAACAAGGTTGTGGGCAACAATGCTTTGAAGCACAACATTCCTCCATTCCTTCGCTTGCCGATTGTCTAATGTGGACCATCGCCGACCATGCTTGCCACCATTTCTAGACACATCATAGATTGCATAATAGCTCACTAGAGACCCAGCTCAACAGAAGCTTCCTCATCTCAGGGAGGAACTCAACGCAATGGGGACCATTGCTTCCTAAGGGGGGAGGAATGATCCAGGTGGATGTTGGTGGCCACCCACCTATCCCATTTGGACCCCCACAACTGTCTCTTTCAGTTTTTCAGTTTCCTTAATTATAGCACAGTTTACTATTTTTAGCAGTTTTTCGGGTCCTAAACTTCCGGAGCCGTTTTGAGGCCCTAAACGACGTTTGTTGGGAAATCC
This sequence comes from Pinus tabuliformis, assembly GCA_031772625.1. NCBI lineage: Eukaryota > Viridiplantae > Streptophyta > Pinopsida > Pinales > Pinaceae > Pinus > Pinus tabuliformis. The sequence continues at coordinate 246,414,081 of CM062806.1, read as the reverse complement.
ACCGCCAACGATTTTTTTCATAAAAATCCCCTTTTTCATCGTAGTCCTCAGAGATATCTTTCCAACGGGCTATCATGCGCGTCAAACGGAGATAATACGACCAATTCGCGACCCCGGGAAGTTGGTTGTCCAACTCACCCCAAAACGGGGCCCACAATTTGGCGTTTCATCTTCTAGGGTTAGGTTTTGGAATGTGAAGGGCTTTCCATTGTTTCTCAATAATAAATAGGCCTTCGAGCCTCATTGTAAAGATAGTTCGAAAGAGTTCAGAGGCATGTAGCCGACACATCTCTTCTCAGAGATAAGCTACCATCGCCCTAGCTGGGTTATTTCTATTTGTAAGCATATTTCAGTATTCTCCATTAATGAAATGAAGTATTATTTCCGCTGCATCTCTATTTTTATGGTTATCGCATCTCTGTATTTATGGTTATCTCTGTAATCTATTGCGTTCCTGCTTAAATCTGGATCAGTGGTATCAGAGCGGTCTACTTTTTCTCTGTTTTTCTTTGCATGTCCCCAACGAGGTCGGGATATAAGGAGTTAGGGCTTGAATTGGTCGAACCTTTGCAAGACGAGCCTCACAAATCTCAACGACCTCCCATGGCGGATGAGAAGAAAGATGAGGGGGCAGGAGATCCTATCACAATCTTGCTCGAAGAAGCCCTCGAGCGGCAAAGGAACGCGATGATGGATAGCTTTGCGCAGATCCTTCAGCGGCTACCCAGATGCGACGCATCGGCTTCCAACAGCTACTCTGGAAACGCCACACCGTTTAAGGTACAAGTTAATTTTGAAATCCCCATCTTCGAGGGTCAAATAGACGTAGATGCCGTAGATAAATGGTTAAGTCTGCTAGATGGGTATTTTTCTATTCACAAATTTTCAAGTCGGGAAAAGATTGTTTTCGCTCTTCTCAAAGCAGCCCCCCACGTCAAGGACTGGTGGGAAACATACTGCGAGCAGAAGGATGAAAGTACAGGCTCACTGTTTTCAGCCGCCCCCACTTGGAATGACTTCCGGGATGCCATCAAGGAGCAGTACTATCCTGTCAAAAGCTATGAGGACAAATACATCAAATGGACCAAACTGCGGCAGGGACGAAACCAAGATGTACCAGAGTTCACAAATATTTTTCATACCCTTCGCACACAGTTGGGTATCAAAGATTTTGAGCTGCATCTTGTACTCAAATACCGCGGCTGCCTACACAGATACATCTAGGAAGAGATGGAGTTCTTGAACATCTCCTCACTCAGCACAGCATACCGATACGCTGTCAAAATCGAGCAAAAGTTCAAACAGAAGAAGCGAGACTTTGGATCTGCAAATCCGAAGCCCAAAGGACAAAGCCAAGGCGGGGTGACCCAAGACAACCCCTCTAAGCTGCAAGAAAAGAACAACACCACGAAGCCGAAGAAGGACACAGGAAAGTGGTGTGAGTTCCACAAGAGTCCCACTCATAACACAAGTGAGTGTCGGACCAAGCACTCGCTGGTGGCCGATTTGAAGGCTTCCGAATCAGATGCATGTTCCGACTCTGAGCCAGAACCCGACAAGGGGGATGGCAAAGGGAAGCAAATCATTGATGCGGATCCTAGTGCCACTGTTGCCACTGCCAAGATCCAGAAGAATGAGCCCGAAGAGCCAGAGGAGGGGGAACGTCTTTTCCACTCACAGATGTGGGTGAAGGGTTCGCCGCTGCAATTCATTGTCGACAGTGGCAACCAAAAGAACCTCGTTTCAGCAGAGGTCGTGAAGCGGTTGGGCCTACCAACTACGCCACACCCACAACCATACAGTATCGGGTGGCTTCACAAAGGACGAGATCTCAAAGTTCGCCAGCAGTGCCGCCTTCCCTACAGCATCAAGCCCTTCACAGATGAGGTATTGTGTGATGTTACACCTCTGGATGTTTGTGATGTACTATTAGGCCAGCCATACCTGTGGAGGCGACATGCTGTGTATGAGTCAAGGCCTCGCGCTGTTATCATTTCCTTGGATAATTCATTATACAGGATACCGGAGGTAGCCCCACCTACCGCCACCTCTTTGATCACTGCTGAGAAAAGCAGCGAGCTCATCTCACAGACTAGGAAATTTATTTTCTGTCTGGTTTGCTCCCAAAGTAAGGGGAAGATCGTTGCTACATCCATGACCCCGGCAAAGGGTTCCTCCACGCAGCTGCAGCAACATAGGGATACAGTCATGACAGAACACAGGAACAACTTCTCCTTACCGAGAGGGGTACCACACAAGTTTCAGGTGGGCGAAAAAGTTTGGTTACATCTACAGAGAGAACGCCTTACCAGAACCCATCAGAAACTCAGACCGCCTCGACATGGTCCTTACTCTAGTAACAAGGCTGTGGGCAACAATGCTTTGAAGCACAACATTCCTCCATTCCTTCGCTTGCACCGATTGTCCAATGTGGACCATCGCCGACCATGCTTGCCACCATTTCTGGACACATCAGAGATTGCAGAATAGCTCACTAGAGACCCAGCTCAGCAGAAGCTTCCTCATCTCAGGGAGGAACTCAACGCAATGGGGACCATTGCTTCCTAAGGGGGGAGGAATGATCCAGGTGGATGTTGGTGGCCACCCACCTATCCCATTTGGACCCCCACAACTGTCTCTTTCAGTTTTTCAGTTTCCTTAATTATAGCACAGTTTACTATTTTTAGCAGTTTTTCGGGTCCTAAACTTCCGGAGCCGTTTTGAGGCCCTAAGCGACGTTTTTTGGGAAATCCACCGCCAGCGATTTATCTGATAAAAATCTCCTTTTCCGTCATAGTCCTCGGAGAGATCTTTCCAACGGGCTATCATGCGCGACAAACGGAGATAATACGACCAATTCGCGACCCCGGGAAGTTGGCTGTCCAACTCACCCCAAAACGGGGTGTCATACGGAAAGAGTCGTTAGTGCGGACACAACCGACCTCCCTAGAAGCCTAAGACTTTCTAGTGACAAACAAGACAAATAAGAGCAATCCTTCACTAAATATGCCTTTACAATATGAGAAATCAAGTATTTAGATCCTACCTGTAATCCAACGTTGTTGTAGTAGTCCAGCTTCGTTGATCCGGATGAGCTCCTCCTTCACTTCGAAACCTGCATTCACTAACAATCAAACGCTTAAATAGCACCTGAATATCACATAAAATAAAACATATTTAACATATAGACCAAGGAGTATATGAAACAACTCATAAATAACAAATTGTTGAGAAGAATGGACTAATTTGTATTAAAAGGTAACAAAAGGAACCGTTACAACCTGAGCCTTGGTGTTGTGCAAGTCCCTCCCAGGGTCCACAAGAGTTCTCCTTTACTCTGATTAGCTCACCCACTTCCAAATGAAACAAGCAAAGATGGTAATCTCTCCTCACAAGCTTCTACAAGGAAGTCCTAATTCCAGCAGCATCTACCCTTAGGAATGTTCAGCTTTGAACCTCTCCTCCCTTTGGCCCAATGCCTGTATTTATAGTGCTCTAGAGGAAGTTATTCAGGTCCACCATCAATGGGATAAGCCCCTCTTTGGATGGGATAGCTCCCCTTTTGATGGGATAAGTTCCTCTTTGTTAGGGATACATGAACCATCTGGAGGCGCTTCATACACGTCAAACAAGCTTCTAGAAGACTCTAGAAATGACCACAAGTAACTTTTTTAAGATGAAACTCGCGCCTTTGACCTTTACAGGGGTATGCACCCACCCCTTTACATACAGAGCGTACGAGTACGCAGGTATTGTGAACTTGGGTTGCGTACACGCAGGTAAGGCTAAGAGAAACTGCGTACCAGAGATAATTGACTTTAAATGACTTTTCTCTCTTTCTTGAAGTTTGACATGAAGAGCAGAGGCATGAGACTTGCCAAGGAGGATAGTATGACAGTGGATGGAGCCATACTAACTGCAAATAGTCATGGTGACATTTTTTAGTGTAACACGGGGCCCACAATTTGGCGTTTCATCTTCTAGGGTTAGGTTTTGGAATGTGAAGGGTTTTCCATTGTTTCTCAATAATAAATAGGCCTTCGAGCCTCATTGTAAAGATAGTTCAAAACAGTTCAGAGGCATGTAGCCGACACGTCTCTTCTTAGAGATAAGCTACCATCGCCCTAGCTGGGTTATTTCTATTTGTAAGCATATTTCAGTATTCTCCATTAATGAAATGAAGTATTATTTCCGTTGCATCTCTATTTTTATGGTTATCGCATTTCTGTATTTATGGTTATCTCTGTAATCTATTGCGTTCCTGCTTAAATCTGGATCACACTGGGCCCTGTAGGTGGGCTCTTGGTAAAACCATAAACCTTTCCTGTAAAATAGCTTTCATTTATTTTTGTCAAATTTTAAAATGTCTACACAGTTATAGTGTTTTGGGACCTACGTATGTACGCGTTTTTGTGTTTGGAAGAGTCATGTATGGATCTTGAAATATACTTTTTAAAGATAAACTCAAGTCTACAATGGTAAAGGGATTGCCCAAGGCCATATAAGAGAATCAGGTCTACAGGAGTGTTGAATGATGTTATAATGGAACCTTATAGCAGTAAGTGAGGTGATTGCAAGGAAGTGAAGAGTTGATATGCTTGTGAGAAAGAAAATTTGTATTGGTTGGAGAGGAATTGGTTCAACAAGTAATGGAAGATGATATCTTGTTATAGATCTATAAACATTGAGTGTGATCTTTACGCTAATTTGGGTAATTACAAGATTTGTGTTTGTAGTACTAAATTGGTAGCAGTTTCCATAGAAAGTAAGCTATGTCAAAGGAGAAGGAGCAAGAAAAACACTTGGATGAAGAAACGGTGATAAATGCTAATAGTAAAACTAAGAAGAGTGAGTAGTTGAATATGCAACAACCATCAAATTTGAAAGTTTAGGAGAAAGAGTGCTCAAGAAGAGGCTCTACTACATAGAACCTAGAGAAGAGAAGATACCAAGAGGATGACTTGGTATGGGTGACAAGTCGTAGACTTATTATAAGAAGGGCTAGTCGCAACTCACTAGCAGACAAGGTGAGTTCACAAGAGGAAGAGATGAATATGAATGTTATTAGTCATAGAAAGGGTTTGAAGGAAAGTCACAAGCAGAAGAAGAAAAGTTCCAAAGTAGTGAGTGATGAAGGATTTGAGAAGGAGATGGTTGGGTTAAGGACATAACTCAATCATGTGAAATAGTTGCCACAAGAAATTAAGCATGACCATAGTTATGAGCAAGAAGAATGGTGTTGAATAGGAAGGTCTGCAATAACAAAGGGATAACAATAGTAGGAACAATTATGCAACAACAGTTGTGTGTTCAAGTGAAGATTACATAGGAGGTAATGGTATTTTTTTTCAATTAATTGTGGATTGATTTTTTATTACAAGTAGCAGTGATGAATTTTTGAAGTTGAGGATGATGGCAAGGAACCTCGTGGTAGAAAGTGAAGAAGAACGACAATGTTCTTAGAGGAAGAGTGTGAGTCAATTGCATGTAGAAGCCATAAGAGTAGAAAGTCCTCATGTGAATATTCTAGAGGGAGGATTTACCAGAAATATCGGGAGAAGACTAGGATGGAAACACAAGCGTGAGGATAAGGGTATGTATGTTATTACTTCCATTACCGGACCATTTTGTTATATAGCTGCTATGATGTGTGGAATCTATGGTTACCCTAATACCCAAAAATTCTCAGACCAATGGGTACCCCTAATTGATTCTGCCTCATATGGATATATTATGGATTGGGGAACTATATTGTTTGATACTATAGGCACCCAAATCCTAAATTATAGGAAAAAGTGCACTTTTTCTAAGAACATTGTTCCCCCTTTCTATATGAGCACCTATATAATGGATGTTATATGTTTCACCTCCAATTTTACATCTATGGGATGGAAATGGACCATAGAAGACCCTACACCTATCCATATCTATCATAACATACTCTGGGAATCCAAATACCAACCTCATATCTATAAAATTTGCCATGGAATTATGTTGCCCATCCACTAAAGTGTCTTTAATGAGAGAGCTCCTAGACTTTCACCTGAAGCCAACAATGATTTATTATCAATTGGAAGATGGTTTGGAGAATAATCCTTCACTTATATCCAGATCTTCGGTAGTCTTGCAAACCCTCATGTGTTGCCCCTTTATGTTCCCGATAAACTCCTAGCCCAAGAGATAGCCTACCAAACTATAGGGAATTTCCTTTCAAAAGTTATGAAATATGCTAAAAAGACAATATGGCCTATCTTTCCTATTCACTGTGGTGTCTATGCTCTTGACAATTTTAGGCATGCTAGTCTTGAGATTGAAGAAATTTAATGTTTAAATTTCCCAACTATTCCCAATAGGAAATATGATCCTAATGATACTACCAAGAATGTCACTATACAAGCTAAACTTAGGAAATTCACGAATGAGCCAGACAAGTTTGATGATTTATTTGAATCAGTTTCTATCTATTCAGAGGTTGAGAAACTAGCAGCAGCATAGTTAAGTCCTGAGGAATTAATTCAGTTTAAACAGTACATGAATAAAAGGACAACTCACTTGCCTATGGATCTGTTAAAGCTCCATCAACAAAATATAGAGTAGGATAAAGTCTCGGCTAGTATAGCACAGGTCCCTAATGTATCTCAGATAAAAGAGACAGGTACTTCCTCTTCTTCTTAGGTAGAAGAAACTCTAACAGACAAAAATCTAGATGTAATATGGGAGCAGTTCACCAAAAAAAAATATCCTAAAAATATGAAGACTCCATTCTAGATGAAGATTACACATACCCCTTAAGTTACAAGGAAGACCTCGCTTACTATTAAGGCTTCGAATAAATCTCTAGACACTCATGATTTAAAATTCATCTCAGTATCCCCAACCTCTGAGGTTGTTTTGAAAATTGAAGAAATTCCTCCTCTTGATGTGTTTTATAGTCCAAAACATAAAGTTGTGGTTAGAAGACAGAGAAAAAGAAAGAGAATTGAACAAACCCATGCCTTAGTCCCTGGTAATGCTTCCTTTGAAGTAATTTGGAAAGATGCTCAAGCTACTCCTACTGAGGATCTTGGAAGGCTTTCGCAATTTGCAGGAGCATATGCCAGTGCTACTATTGATAAAGCCTCTAAAGTACAACAACTCCTAAGGGAGAAATATGAAAGGATTATGCAGCTAGAACAGGGTTTTGAGAATGAAAAACAAGTAATTTCTCAATAGTGGAAAGCACAGCTTGCAAAACTACAAAATAACTTCAATGAATTAAAGATTCAACATGAATCTGATCTAAAGAGCAGGGATACTCAAATCCAGGAACTTCAACAAAAGATTGAGCAATTAAAGGTGAATCTCGAGATAGCTGAATTCAAGAAGGAAGCAGGAGAACTAAACAATCTCCTTGCTCAACAACAAGTTGTTTTCTGTCATAAATTAGCCACTATCCATGACTTGTGTCAATCAAGTGATTCATTAGTGAATCAATTTTCCGATTTGAGGACATACTATAGGAAAGTTGAGGAGAATATTTCAGATTATATAGACTGGAAGGATAGTACTAAGGGGAGATCAATTGATTTCCATAAAATTGAGGAATCACATAAACAAATTGTTTTCCAAGGATGGGAAATAAAACTCAAGCATGCATAAATGGAAATATTTAGTGCCAAGGATATTTCAAACAATCTCACTGAATCAATAATTAACAATTTATTACAGGCCAAACTGATTTCAGACTACCCTGAGGATACTTTGTCCGATGTAAAATTGTTAACTAAAACATGACAAGAATCATCAAAGAATAAGGTTGAGAAAATCAAGAATCTGTCAAAGGTTGACTTGGAATGCCATTGGCATTTCTTAGTTAAACCTCATAGTCAGTCACTAATACTGAGATGTCTTTATAACACGACCACCCATCTGCTTCCATTACTCAACGATGCGATATTCACTACACGAATGTGCATACAACCTCATCATCCACCTTAATTAAAGCCAATGACAGATATATGTGAAATTCGGCAGCGTATGGGAGATCAGCCTTCATCTCAGCTATAGTCAAGTTGTTACAACTAAAATCTATTATTATCTTTTTACTTTATTTCAAGTGTTGTTTATTGAAACCATTCCAGTCTTTTATGGTGCTTTACTATATTTGTATTTTCACTATAAACTATAAATCCCCTTCATTGATATGAAGAAGGGGTTCTGAAATTTGATAAGAAATATTTTTGTTTGCACTACTGTAACTTGAAGTGATCTTAATATAAAGAGGAATCGTTACTATTTCACTTATGAGTAGAGTCAACATATATCGGGTACTACTATCTGTGTATTGTGAAAATTTGGATGCCCAAATTTCTATTGCAGCAATTGATTAAGTCTCTCCTACTTGTTAATTTCTGAATCAAGTTACTTATTGTTTCCTACAGTAAATAGCAAAACTAATACACTGCAGTCTACACCATTTAAATTCTAAGTGAAAACAAGAAACTAAACAGGAAATAAATACAACACATCTACACAGTTATTTTTGGACAAATGTTCCTAGAAAAAACCAATGTGGGAAAACCAGTGCAGCAGCACTGAGGGTTTTATTATTAAGCAGTAGTAATTTCTAAATACAATCTCTGGATGCCTTCTCAACAATCCAGTTATAATGAATATCATTGGTAGAGAGATCTATGAGGCTACCTCACACTATCATTGGAAATCTTGGTTGATCCAGCCCCTGAGTGAGCTGCCTCTGTGCAATCTTTGCATTAGCCCAACGTCACAACTACTGGGGTCTGTGTCACTCCTCCTAGTTGATCGATTTGCCTCTGAGAAATAAATTGCTTCCCTCCCTGGCTCACACCTCGGCTCCCAACTTTTGCAATTGATTCCTTCAGCAAATTTTGGATTCCCTCTTGGCTTCTGCACTACCTCTACATGGCTTTGTGCTACCTCTACTGGATATCTCTCTACCTTCTCTACTCAGTATTCTCTGACTAGGAAAAATTTCCCTTCAGATACTATTCTTGCCCCTCTATGCAAAAGCTCACTATCTAAAATCTCTCTAGCAATTGCTCTGCTTCATAAAATCGAACTTTTGATCTTCTCTGTGTGTGTTCTCTAAGTGCCCATCAAGCCTCTTCTTATAATCCTCTTGTTGATGAATCAACGACCCAGATTAGATTCTAATCAATGGCTAGGATTATATTGACTTGATCTTCGCCTTCTTCTAGAAGTTTCACCCACTATTTAGATTAATACCCATTAATTATTTTAATTTCCTAAGTTTAGACTTAGGGTCCCATTAAAAATAACTAATAATTTTAATAAAATTGTCCCCGAGTGGAATTTCCCAAAACGATTTATGGGTATTGGAGAATGCATGTTTCTAAGCCTCCCTACAAATTTTGAGACTTAGAGCACATCCGATGCTACCATAAATCAACATGTATTAGTATTGTGTTTATGAGATTGAATGGTTATTTTAATTGTGCTTATCATATATGTCTTTGCAAGCAATTAAGCATTTGTCACAATTGATGTGTTTGATTGAAATATTTTAAGTATATGCACGAGTAACAACATCTTATATGTGCAATGAGTTTCCTCAACTAATTTAATTAACTATTTAATTAAATTCGTTATATTCATTCATTTTAACCTCATAAAGGACTTGATGATCTATATTGTCATGTTAAATGTGAGATCTTTCTAAAGTCACCTGTATAGAGAAATATTTCCCAGGATAGATATTTTAAGTTTATTTATTCTTATTTGTTAGTATCATTCACATTGTTAACCCCACACTTATATATCTCATCCAATTTTTATATCTTTTATTAAGGGAAACTAGTCTAATAATCCCAGTCAGAGACACCATTCCAAATGGAGAGTTTCCTTAAGTTCCTAACCAAGTGGTTTTCCCCGATGTTGAGGCAGATAATTTCGAGCCTTCAACATAGCCATGGAAGAACAACCTAAGGGTGATGAACACATGTGATGAAGAAGATGAAGATTTGAGGGGAAGCCCGAAGATGGTAAATTTCAGCCAAGGACTGAGTTAGCAGATGAAATAGACAAAAATACAGTAGAAAGGTATAGTTGGTTGCATGAAGAGACAACCTATGATTCTGAGGAAATTTTTGGCAAGCTTGAATAGTTCGGCAACAAGTAAAAGTTCAAATTTCACAATGGAAGTTGTAAAAGAAGGTACAAGTTGATTAAGGATCTAGTAAGAGATTTGTTTCACTTTGCAGGTGACGATAGAGGAAGGCAAGGATATGTACAGTAGCCTAGAGAAAAGAGTGCTCGTAGGGTTCTGGAGAAGAGGACCAGGAAGATGCCAAAAGCCTAAACCCAGGAGAAATTTTGGTGAGTTAACATGTAGCAAGGTGGAGGCTTGTTATTGCAGAGGTGTGTTGTAGCTCACGAGTTGAGGTTGTCACAAGAAGACCAAATGCATATGACCAAGAGGTAATATATTTTCGTGCCTCGGGAGTTTGATGCAGATGTATATATGGAGCATAAAGTTCAATCAAGAATGGACTAGAGCCTGCCAATGTGATGGGATGGTCACTTAGTGATGTTGGGATATATTTTAAATGTTTTGTATATATTTTCATTAGGATGTGAGTCTTGTTTTTATAATAAGTTGGAGGAAAAAATTCATAATTTAAATGTAATTTCAGTTTCCCATATTTTATGAGAATGGGAAACAAATCATCACTTGTGACTCTTGTTTATCCCATGTAGCTTTGTTTTTAGAGAGGAAGAGTGATTGAGAAGAAGAGTGTGTGCAGTAGAGGCAAAGTGAAGAAGAAGAGAGGAGAAGCTCCATCACTAGGAGAAGAGGAAGAGGTTGAGGGCCTCGGTTGCACGTGCCCACATTGTAAATTTGGCCAAATTAATGTATGTTTGTAACAACCCTGGTGAAAATTCCATGTAATAAAAGTTAATAAAGGAAAAAATAATAACCACAGTTGATGGGACACTTATTCCAAGATAAATGTTGGGCAAGACATTTAGGGGGTGTTCATTTGGCTTTTTATGGCTAAAGAAATTGGCAAAGGCAATGGCTAAGACTTTGGAAAGGAAAAATGGCATTTTTGGCACATTTATTTATGAAAATTTTGGAAATTAGGAGAAAAAGGAGGTGAAAGGTCACATGTTGCATGTGAGGAGGAAAATGAAGAAAATAGAGGCCTCATTCATAAAAAGGCTTATGAGGATCAGTTGGTAACCTTTTGTCAGTTGAGTTTTGGAGCTCTCTCATTATTCTCTCTCTCTCTCACTCACTCTTGGACACTTAGAGTTTTCTTGGAGCATTTTGGAATTGGAGTAAGAAAGGAAAAGAAGGCAAGAGGAAGCAAAGATAAAGTAGGGAAAGGCAGGATCAAGCAGCTACAACAGGATTCATTGTAGGTATCGATTTGCATGTGTATTTTCCTTGCTATATTTGGCATGCATGGTATTGCATGTGGTTATTTTGTTGTTGTGGCATGGGTTTTTCTAGGTGTAACAGTGTTTTTAGCCTAGCCTTGCCATTTCTGGATAGCCATGGTGTGATGGGGTTCTCATGTTTTGGTTGAGCTGGATTACCGAATGAATTCAAAGCTGAGTGGGGTGGATCTCCAAACAATAGAGCACATGGCTTAGTGGTCCATAAACTAGATTGTGGATCACGATAAAGCCACTAGCCTAGTGACCCCTGAGCCAGACTGTGGGTTGCACTAAAGCTAGGATTGTGTTGCCTTGATGGGCCTAGGAATCCTTTCCAGTGAATGGTAGGATATACGGTAAAGCCAAGAGGTGGTTTTCTCTCTGTTGGGCCTAGCAATCCCAAGTTTGGAATATGCAATAAAGCCTGTAGAGTGGGTCTCGGTTTGGGGCCTATTGATCTAGGTTTGGATTGCAGTAAAGCCTGAGAGACTAGGATACATGAAAATTCCTCACAGTATAAGCAGAGAAATCTGGTGGCATCCATGCTTGTTTGGCCTAGTGATCGGGTGGAGATCATGATAAATCTTGTTATGATGTGTTCATTGTGTTGGCCTAGTCATCCGAGATGGATTACGGTAAAGCCTAGTTTCTATTGATGAGGGTGAGGTGGTTTAGCCTCGGTATGCCCTATTTGGTTCTTTTGGTTTGAGTCCCACATTCATGCTTGGAATATGGCATGGGGTGAATGACTGAAGAGAGATTTGGCTCAGCCATTCTATGGTTGGGTGGAATGTGGAAGTCCCATCCCGAGTTTGGTTTTTGCATCATTAATGAAAGGTTATTTCTCCTTGTATTTCTATGAGCATTTTGATGGATTATATGTGGTCTATATGGTTGTACTTTCATAAGTATTTCTATTGTTATTATGTTGATTATATGTATATTTTATGATAGCAACTATGGATTGCTCTCAACATGTTTTTTCTTTTAAATGAATGCATAATGTATCTATGGAATAATAGATGATAATGCAGCAAATGACATGAGGGAATAATGGTTCATAGTGATTCTCAGATAAGTATGAGATCCCTACACTTAATTATGTTGTTTACCCCTGTAGGTTACATCTTGATTATATGTTTGATGAAATTACTAGCATAGCTAGTAGGGGTATGATTAAGGTCTTGTTTAAATTATTGTGTTTGCATCATTTTTTCCCTGTTCTTTGACTAATCTTAAGCTATCATTCCATTCTAGGCAGTGACCTGGGCTATGGGCCTGAAAAAGTGGCACAAATATCGAGGTCGCTGGCATAACACTAGCAAATTGGATCTCTGGACGCTGGTAGGGAAGCCTATGAGAGCGGCTTTGGGTTTATGGACACTCACATCCTATAGCATGAGAACGACTGAAGCTTAAGATGTCCAGAACATTAGTGGGACCCAGGGACAAGATGTCTGAGTGGTTGACATGTCCCCTGAGGGTTTTGTTGCTAATGTGGATAGGTTGGTTGATGTTTTCCGTCGATTCCACTTCCCAAAGGTCACATAGGAGGTCAAATCCAATCATAGTAGCCTCTCGTCGCATGTTTACCTAGTTGGCATTGTTACTTGGGTAGATGTGGGAGGAGGGTGTTACATGTTTGGATTTTGTTAATGAATAGTTTGTTTAATGCCTTTGTACATGTGTGTTTCTTTATCTGTATAATTTTAATTCCATTTGTTGAGGGCTGCACTTGTTGAGTCAATTTACAAAATGAATCTGAAATGTGTTGAAATGTTTCATGGTTGTATCATATGAATCTGTAACTTCATATTGTGGCTGTAGTTGTGGCTGATGTCACATGGGATATGTTGTTGGTCTGAAAATATGTCATATGGTGTTGTGTTGGGCAACCAAACCTAGATAAAATGTTCTTTTCAATGAATTTGATTACTAGTGAATTAGTAGCATTTCTTACTAGAATTGCTTCCACCCATTTAGTAAAGTTCTGTTGCAGTGAGGATCCATCTATGTTGATTGCTTGAAGTAGGATGAATCTCTCCAATAAAATATAATCCCCATTGGAGAAAAGGTGTTGAGACTATTGTTGGGATAAGTGGAAGAGCTACTAGTTTTTGCTTACTAGCAAACATCTGACAAGGGACACAACTTCTGACCTTTTCTCCTACTTGTAAGAACAATGTGGGCCAATAAAATCATGCCCTTAATATCTTATATGTTTTTTCTCTCCAAGCATAATGTCCTCCACAAAATCCTACATGAAACTGATCAATGATCCCTTCAGTCTCTCATTTTATTAAACATAATAACAAGATATTGAGTGGGTCTTTTTAGTACAGATTTGCATTTATGATGCATTATTTGACTACTTTCAATTTGAGAGTTTTACATTGAATTTTGGAGAATGATGCAAGAAATTCAAAATGGATCAAGAAATTTACAATATCTTGACACCAATTTGATAAAAGAGATTTCTCATCAATGTGTACAAAAATAGTCTAATTTGAAGGTAAAGGTTCTTATGGATTCTTTTCTTCAGGATGCTAGGAAGGTTCTTGTGGACTCTTCTTATTCAAATTTTGGGAAGGTTCTTGTGGATTCTCCCCTTCTGCATAGACAAAAGGTTCTTGTGGATTCTTCTCATTTGAATTTTGGGAAGGTTCTTGTGGATTCTCCCCTGGTATTTCCAAAACAGAGTTGATGCCTAGCACTTTACAGTTGGATTCAGCTAGGATCTTAGCTAATCCTTGACCCTTTACTAGCTTTATGGTTTTGATAGTTAGATCATACTCCAAGATTTGGGTGATCCATCTACCTCTCCTCCCATCAGTGTCCGGTTGAGTGAGAACAATTTTAACAGCACTGTTGGGAACATAGTCTATGATGGTTGAATGTAAAACATACATCCTAAAAGATTTCAAGGATTGGACTAGGGCATAAGCCTGCTTCTCAATTATGTCATATTTGAGCTCAACATCTCTCATAACTTTGTTGAAAAAGGCTATAGGTTGGCCATGGGAATCTTCATTCTTTTGTAGTAAAACAGCAGCAAGGGTTGTTTCAGAGGCAAAGGAAAAGATACTTAATGGTTTGGTATAATCAAGATTGGCCAAGGTTGGAGCTTCAGAAATAGCTTTCTTTATTTGATCAAATGCATGCCTGGAAGAGACAGACCATTTAACTTCATGACCCTTCTTAAGCATATTAGTAATATCTTTAACAATTTCAGCATAATTAGGTATGAATCTTCTTAAAAATTTGATTTTACCAAGAAAAGCCTGAACTTCCTTTTTATTTCTTGGTAATTTTAATGTCTGAATGGTTGATACTCTGTTTGGATCAATAACTACTCCATATTTAGAAATTATATGTCCGAGCAATTTCCCTTCTGAGATAGAAACTAGAGACTTATTTGGATTCAATGATATTCCAAATTTCCTGCATCTTTTAAAACCCTTCATCAAGTGCTTTAAATTTCTTTTATCAGAATTAGAAAAGACTGTAAGGTCATCAAAATAAATAACAATAAATTTATTTAACTAGCCTACAAAATCTATATCCATAGCTCTCTGGAATGTAGCTACTACATTTGTCAAACCAAAAGGCATTCTTGCATACATGAAAGTACCCCAAGATGTTGTGAAGGCAGTCTTTTCTCTATACCCTTTGTCAACCATAATCTGATTATAACCAAAGAAACCATCTAACATAGAAAGCATGTTAGCTCCAGAAACTTGTTGAAGTAACTGATCCATCTTAGGTAATGGATAGTTATCCTTTAGTGATGCTTTATTTAAGTTTCTAAAATCAACACAGATTCTAATTTCACCATTCTTTTTTCTGACAGGTACTAGGTTGGAAATGGATAGTTATCCTTTAGTGATGCTTTATTTAAGTTTCTAAAATCAACACAGATTCTAATTTCACCATTCTTTTTTCTGACAGGTACTAGGTTGGAAATCCAATTAGAATATCTTCGTGGAAGAATAATTTGTGCATCTAACATTTCCTTAAGCTCTTTCTCAACAGTTGGTAGAAGAATTAGATTAATTCTTCTGAGTTTTTGCTGGTAGGGTTTAGCTTCAGTTTTCAATGGGATCTTATGTTCAATGAGGGATGTATCATAAGTTTTAAGATCAGCATAAGACCAAGCAAAAACATCTTTGTTTTTTTTAAGTAACTTAAGATATTCATTTTTAAATTTTGGGGCTAAAGATGTAGAGATTTTTATATTTTGCACTTGTTCTTTGGTTCCAATATTGATTTATTATGTCATCTTCAGGAGAACTAGATGGATGGTTTCGAGGGACATCATTATAATCGAATAATTTTTCTAAAGGGATTAACCCTTTAGGAATGAAGTTGTTTGATAATTGTATGATGTCATGATCTACAATATTGGAGTTTAATTCTGGATCATCAACAACTTGAGGATTGACCATATCAAGATTATCTTCATCAATTTGCAGAAGAGAAAATTCACCTACAAGTTGAAGGAAAGGCTTTAGTTGTTCATCATCCTCAAAAACCTGCCAATGCTTTTGGTTATCAAGTATAGATGGCATGTATTTGACTTGGATTTGGTATAACGCTTGTGTTTGATCAGGAATTTTAAATGAGCTTGCAGAGACAGCCAAAGAATCTGCATGTATGTTTTCATTTCTTGGGACATAAGTTATGTTGAAGGAATCAAAGAAATTTTCAATGGAATCCAAAACCTCATTTCGATAAGACCTAAGCCTAGGGTTCTTTGTTTGGAAAATATTTCTAACTTGTCTTACAATGAGTTCGGAGTCAGTGAAACACTCAGGTTGTGTACCTTTAAACTCTTGGCTAACCGTAGTCCTTGAAGGAAAGCCTCATATTCTGCTACATTTTTGGTAACTTCGAAATCAAGTTTACATGATTGTGTAATGTTTTTCTTTTCTGGTGAGATTAGTACTACCCCAGCCCTTGCTCCATCCTTTGTACAAGAACCATCAAAGAACAACTTCCATACATCAGTCTGATTTGAAATATAGTTTTCAATTACATCTTCAATTTTTACTTGAGATTGAAAAAAGCCAAAATCTTGATCAATAGCATAGGTGGGGTGGTTCTTCGGTTGATTTGTTTTGCATACAGTGTGCACAAATCTAACATCTCTATACAACCTAAGTTGTTCTCCCCCATAAACTGGAATAATGGCATAAGACATGTCCATCTGAAGAGTTCCGCCTAATTTGGCACAACAAGACCTTGAAAGGAGCATTCCAAATTTGGGAGGGATGTCAATGAAACCAATATCTAACACTATGCTCTTTACTGGGATTTGGGCAAGAGTGACTACTAAATCCTTAATCAATCCTAGACAAGGTACCCTTTTGGAATCAAAGGTGTGCAAATCATGATAGGATCTAGGTATGACAAGATTTAAATGATCCATGATGGTTTTTGGCATGAGATTATGTGATTCTCCATAATCAAGCATACAGTTGTATAGCATGGAGTCATTTGTCTTTAATGTCACATAGAAATGGGGTACTATTTCATCTATAATATCTGAGCTAGGACCAAAGACAAATGTTGGTTTTTCATCTTGAAGGCTAATAACATCACTTTCAACATCAACAGAGGTGTTTTGTATCCGTTTTGAAACTTGAATTTTATATCTGGGGTTTTTTGAAAGTTCTGAAAGTGGTATAGGGATCTTAACTCTTTCTAACTCCTTTTCAACATTAAATGTAGTTAAGACAGTTTTTTCACTTTGAGTTGTATCAGTTGCCTGATTTAATGGTCAAATAGTAGTTGTCTAGGTTTCAACAGCTTTGGTATGAGGTTAAAATTGTTGAGGGTTCTTTAAGAGGTCTTTCAGGGCCAGGTCTAGGTCTAAGATCATATCTTTTGTTCAGCTCTACAATTAGGAATTCAGAGAAGGCATGGTATTTGGAAACCTGTGAGGATTCTTGATCTTCTTGAACTTGCTCGAGAAAGAGGAATAATAGTGGTTTGACCAAAAGAGGTATCCATATTGTTAATGTCTTCATTGATAGTCATGGTATTGTCATCAGGCTGTTGATCATCTATTAGTAAAGGAGTAGGAACCTGCTGATCATTATCAGGCCTTTGAAGAATTTGTAATTGTGGGTTTCTTTTGTATTGACCTTGATTTTTATTTTGAGGTCGAGTGACCATCTCTTGAATTGTTCTGGGTTGAGTCTCAATCTTGGAAATTCTATTGGATATATTTCTAAGAAGTGAAGTGATCTCCTCTATTTTAGAATCTTCATTTCTAGTCTTTGAAGAAGTAGAGGCCTCTTGATTAGATTTAAGCTTTCTTTGGGCCTTTTCCTCTTTAGCTTTTAAAGTGGCTGAGGCAGCCTGTTTGCTTCCACTTCTATAACATTAGTTTTCATGTCTTCAAGAGTTTTAGAAGTTCTTTCTCTTAACATTACAGTAAAATCATCTTCAAAGTATTTTGAAAACCTAGATTTGGCTGCTGCTACAGGGGGTTTGCAATCAGGGGGCATCTTATGATAAAGTTTTTTGAACCTTTTAATAAAATCAAATACAGTTCACCAAAGTTTCTTTTAAGTTCTTCAAACTTAGTAAAAAATTAAAGAGCATCTTTCTTCACACCCCATTGGTTTTTGAATATATTTGTTAACTCCTCCCGATACCTAATGGCATTTCTAGGTAACTTCCTAAACCAGGTTCTCAAATTTCCCTAAAGAGATTGGACAAACAACCTCATATAAACATTTTCTTGCTTTATGTTCATATTATCTGCAAAATTTAGAAATGCTTGAATATGGTCCTCAGTTGAGGAACTAGTTTCTCCATTATACTAGGAAGGTGTTTTAAATATCCAAGAGGGAATGCATCGAGGTTTTGAGGTAAAACTAAAGTTGCATATCTAGCCTGTACAATAGGTTCGAATGCCATAGTAGAAGATGGTGTGTGAGATGTTTGTGTAGATGTTTGTGTAGATGTTGAAGAAGAAGAAGAGGAAGATGGTGATAAAGAAGGTGTATATCTATGTGTAGGTGAAGAAGGAGGAGACGAAGAAGGAGGAGATCTCCTATATGAATTTAAGGGAGTCTTGATAACTAACTTCTAGACTTGTGACTAAATATCCTCTTTTGTTTCAAAGAGTGGATTTGAGTATATAGAAAAGGTCCCTTCAGGTTGTTCAGAAGTAGAAGGGAATGAATAAGTGGTAGGGGATATGAAGTCTGTAGGTTTGTATTCAGGTAAATGAACACCCAAGTCAGACTCATATTTAGGTGATCCTAATGGTAGTGGGGGTTCTTGACATGTTTCAAGTGAGTGTATGAGGAAAGCTGATTTGAAATCAAGTCCCCTATCTAAAAGTTCAAAAACCCTAGGTGATAATTGTGTCCAATCTGGATTGGATGGAATGTTGCTATAGGGATAAAATGATAACATATATTCAGACTGCAAGGTTGAAGAAGAAGAAGAAGATGGTTGAATTTTTCTTTTGGAATTGGCCCTTCTCACAAGTTTTTCTAGATCTGAAAGAGGACTAACTGTGTCAGATTGAGAATGAGATCTAGTGTGCTTAAAAGGTGCCAGTTTGGCACAGTGGAGTCGCCAGGTGAAGAATTTTGACCTATCTAGACCTTTAGTCACCTTTAAAGGATTAGGATTTATATTGTTGTCCTAGGAAAACTAATAAAATTTGAATCCCCGGCAACGGCGCCAGATTGGTGTTGTTCCTCTGAGATGATAATGGTCAACTGATCCTGCCAGAGCATCTAAGATATTTGTTTTGGGGTTTTGGTTTTAGTTTTTATGGAGGACCAATACATAGAAAAAACTGTAAGAATGATGCATTAACTCTTTTAGATAGTACTAATAAATAACCAAAAGGCTGCTATTTAACTTCACACAATGATTTGAATTTATAAGGTGTGCAGAAAGAATATTAAGGAGATTGATTAATTTAGATTTCAGACATAAAGGTAAATCATCATAAGTGGGAAAACCTTTGTCCAATGTTTAAAAGTTAAACAAAATATGCTTAAAATTACATAAGACGCTGACAATTTTATGATTTAGAGGGAGCCTTTCAGACAGACAATCCAATATCTCAGTCTCTTTATGATAATAACTTCAGAAGGAATTTTAAGAATAATTGTAATGCATTTATTCTCACCTAATATCTCTATAAAACTTAAACATATGGAGAATAAACATAATTATTGAAACACATGAAAACTTATAGAAGAAAATGATATTGTATGTTACCAAATTCAGAATCCTTTGCTTTATTATCAGTGATCTAGAAACAGCTTCTACATCAATGCTTTACAAAATTGCTTATGGAAAGGTACCCCTTTAATATCTCATAGAAGAGAGTTATTTATACAAGTTTAAACAAAATATCCTAAATTGTTTACAAAATAGATTGAAAGAAGATAGGAAAAGAAAAATTGTTGCTTGATGTGTCCCTATTAGATAGGAAGTTGTTGATGATTGTTCCTTCAAAATCTGTTGTTGATGTCTTCTCGTTGGAATGGAAAGTTAATCAATTGTTTCACACAACTAATCCCACCTCTTCTCACTTGGTATCTCAAGATTTACCATTCTTCTAAATATCTCATCCACTTCAGTATATCTCTCAAAATTGGGTTTAGTGAGAAAAAGGTGTCCAACTTCATATTTGATTGTGAGGTCAGAGCTCAAGGCTTCCAAAAACTCTTTGCCAGTAATATATTTTTTTATCCCTACAAATTGATTGTTGTTTGCTGCAATAGTATATAGTTTTTCACAGTAATCCTCCAATTTTACTAGTTGATCATTTGATGACACTATCTCTGGTAACCCTTTCTTATGAAACATACTGAATTTAGAATGAAACCTTCTAACTGTAGTGTTCAAAGCTTCACATTTTGTTTTCAGTTGAGTTAACATATTCTTCTTCATTAGGACTTTCTTAATCCCCAAAATAGTAGATGTCATATCTGGAATATTTATCTCTTCTAATTGTTTCCTAGTTTTAGAGTTTAGTACTTTGATCATCCCTGATTCTTATTAGGGTTTTGTGCCCAATGCTACCTTCTAGGTCTCTATCTCTACCTTGCATTTAGCAATCAATTCTTGTTGTTCTAAAATGATTTGTATGGATGGCCATACTTCTGTTATGGAGTGGCTAATATCTAACCAGATGTCTTCTTTGGCTTGGGCCAAAGTGTCTGCCATTAGAGTCTTGCTCTCTAACTGTTTAACCTTGAGCTCTAACCTATGTGACTTTTGCATTTCTTCTACATACACGATATCATTATTTACCTTCTGTGACTCCAAGGTATGGAACTTCTGGAGTAACTTCTCATTTTGTTGTTTTTGTGCGTGTAGCTCCTGTGATAACCTTGTTGTTTCAACTGTTGTTGAAGATGAAGCAATGTCAATAGGAGATGAGCTTAGATCTGCACCTGTCATTCGAATTGTTGTCACTGAGGTCACAGCAAGCTGTGCTGCCTCTTTTTCCTTGAGTAGTTGTTCTATCTGCTCCTCCATTTTCTTTATTTGTATGTTTTGCTCAATGATGAGCTTCAACATCTCCTCCCTGTGTTGTTCATTTTCTACCATTTCTTTGGTCTATGGATCCTCTGTTGAAGGCAACTTCAACTGTTTCTTCAAGGTTGTAATCTCTACATTCTTCTTTTGCAGTATTTCTTCAATTGATTTACAATCCTGGGGATCATATCCAATTTTAACAATAATATCTTCTAAAGATTTTAACTTGGTATCTTTAGATAAAGATGACAGTTTTTCAATCTTGAGCTATGACTGCACATTTGACAAGGCAGTTCTAAGCTTGGAAAGAGACATGGCAGTTGTAGTCATTGTTGAAAATAACATCTCACCTAATTGCCTATGCAAATCCATTTGATCAATAGGACGTATATGCTTTACATCAAATGAAAAGATGATCTTCTTGTAGTTTGTTGTGGATTTGGGAAATGGAATCTAAGCCTGCAAAAATGCCATTTGCATCCTTCCTTTTTCACTGTCAAAGGCAGAGAGAAGTCTATGCTGAGAAGTGGATGTCTATTTCCAAAACTGACTGTATACTTGAGATTTAAGAATTTCATTCTTTTGCTTGATTTCCAAAAATGTTGAGAAGATATTAGTATCTCCTACTGAGTTGGTCTCAGTTGACTGAATAATCTCCATAGGTTTAGTTGAAGAAGGAGTTGAAGAAGTAGAAGGAGGCTTGGGATCAGTGGTCCCTGCTAATGAAACATCTTCTAATTCTCCAAGATCAATTATTTCTGGTGGCTTGCTTCCTGATGACATTGATAGTCTAGTGTTCAACTTCTTTTGTAAGATATAGTACTCTTTACCTAATTCTGTAGCTCATTGAGTTTCCTCTCTAGCTCTTTTATGCTGAGTGCTCTGAGTAGCTGGAGTCTTTACCTATGGAGTAGAAATAATTTTTTCATCTACTTCTATGAGAGTTCCTTCAGACCGCTGCTCCCAGTTCATGAACTTTTCCAATTCTGGCCTAGGAGTATGGTTTTAAGGTGTTGCCTTCTACTGCACTCTTAGAGCTGAAATGATCCCAAAAGGATCATAAGACCAAGTGAAGCTTGGCTGAAGGTTCATGTTCTTTAATAATCTATCTGCCTTTGTACCTATAGACCTAGTGTTACAAATGAATGTCCCTACCTTGGCTTTGAGTTTGAACTGTGATTTCTTCATGCTTGAGACAAAATGGACTTCATCCATATTTATCATCTTCCTGATGTATTCCAGTGAGAATATACTCATTGGGACATACTTAGGAAATTTGTATGCATCCAACTCACTGCTATATATCCTATTCTCAGTGTAATTCTGGTAGAGGTACCAGTCACCAGTCTTGATCTATTCTGATAGGTGCAATGTTTTCTTAATCTCTTCTCCAATTCTGGGCTCTGCCTAGTTGTTGAGTAATTGGAGAATTAGATGTACAAAAGAGTCAATAAACTGAGATAATGTAAAGCTGGATGATCCCGCTCTTACTAACTCTGTCCAATGAATCACTGATTGATTCACTTCCTACTCATCTTGTATGTTAAGTTGAATGGGCAATAGATCTCCCTGTTGAAACAAAATTAAATGGATTATGACTAAATTGTACCTGAAAACTCCTTGAGTGGTCAAATTCATAAATTGTTCATATATATTATCAGCCAGAAAGTGGCTATAATTATACATGGAAGTAGGTTGATATTATTTGCTAAAAATGGAAAAGAATCCAAGGATGGATTCATCAACAGATTGGTCATTTTCATAACCTAAGAGGTATGATAGCAGAGAGATAATATGTCTAGTGGCTTCAAGGAACATGGAAGATGAATATGGTGGATTTCTCTTAGGTAATTCAGCATCTTCTGGTAAGAAAAGTTCAAAGATAAGCGCTCTCTATGGGAAAGTGAGTTTATTGTAAAGTCCATGAGAGTTGCTAGTGAAAAATGGCTAAGGGAGACAGATGGAGGTATCATTAACATTTTATTTATGCTCTTAGCAGCAATGGTGATCAGGATTTTTCCATCCTAAGTCATCACTCTTCTTTGCACAAGATCATACTTGGCTTAACACCAAGTAATTAGATCAGGGAAGTGATGAGTCTTGGGAAAATAATATAATGGCAAAAGTGTCTCCCACAAGCGAATGGGGTCCTCTTTATCAGCATATTTCAGTTTTAACCATGAATATAATTCATAAAAATCAAATTCACATTCACAATCATTGATTTTGAAAAGGGAGTCTACAAGGGACATATGATCCAAATCAAGGGAGACAGTAGAGGGATTCCCTTCTTCAGCAGTCTTCTATATTTTTGCTTTAGGAGCCATCCTACTGCAGGGGAAATTCATAAACTGTTTTAATCAAGGGATGGATGATAGTGGCGAAAATACACACAGAGTGACAAACAACATTTTTGATATATGAATGGAAGCGAAAAGTGGCAAATATTGGGGCCATGGGGTATTTATAGGTGCAGTTTGGCTTAATTGATTTATTAAATCGAGCCGTAGGCAATTAATTTGCAGAGGGGTGCGAATTAATGTTTAACTGGTTATTAAACGGTTAATTAGGCATAACAATGGCTTTGGAGCGTATGGGAAATGACATTATAATGTGGAAGGTGGTGAATGGGTGAGCAAAAACAGACTAGTGATGTGGAGGTTCATGAATGGATGGAAGCTAACGGATTTATATGGCGCAGTAAGAAGTCAACGGTTGGATGGAGGAAAACCGCCAGCAGATTTCAGGGGGGGCATGATGGTTTATGGTTTCGAGCCTTGGGGGTTCGAAACACTATGGGGGCGCCATGTTGCAAAAAGGGGCAGCCATTAAAACTTCTTTTCAAACCTGTGGTGAAGTAAAATTATGAGTGTGGACACAAATAATTCCCTTAGCCCAATAATGGGTCTATCCACAACCGACACATTCTATGGAAGATTTTCTTAGGTTGAAACCAATTAAGAGGGCCTACCTCTTAGTGCGCTTATCCTATTTGATTATGACCTTGCTTGCTTGCTCCAGCTACCTCTCATTCCCTTCTTCAAACACTTGAAACAAGTAAACAATAGCAAACAACAACCGTGATAATAGACAAATTGTAATTCAACCTAATTGACAAGTCAAGAAACATTAAGCCATAAACATGTGAGATGACACATTATGTAGGAAATCAATCGATAGTTGCATATATATTGAAATCAAGAAGATATCACAACCATTGTCTTGACGTTTTTGTTCTCCTCCGACAAAAACCAGGTTCCCACACACTTTTATTAGCATTCCATGATGGCCTCAACAATGATAGTTTTAAGGCTCTTCCTTTTAGGCTTCACACTAAACCAAATTCACACCTCTCCCTCACACAACTAGAGAGATATAACTATGAATAGCTTGTTGTTTACTCCAAACTTAATTAGCACTAGCACACCAACATTGACACTTCAACACTAACACTAGCTTGTGCTTGGGAAAATTGGAAGTTTATATAGCATGAATGGATGGGAGATGCTTCCTCTTCTCATGGGAGAAGGTCTTATGTATTGAGGTAGGTCCATCCTTATAGGGGAAATGAGCCCAAACTGACATCCTCGACTCCATTCAACTCAACCATTTACCAAACTTCCGTTACGAAGCTTCTAGAGCTGGAAGCTTCAGCTCCTTATTTAAAAAAATTTCCATAAGAGGATCGGCGCAACTGGAACAAAGCTCAATCACTCTAGTCGGTGCTAGGGATAGTTTTATTACCTGCATATTGGCGTGAGGAGGACAAGGGTCATTAGCGTCGGTCTTGTAAACTGGGAAAAACACAAGATTTTGGGGAAATGGTGCAAAAGGGAATTGTTATGCTCATGAAGATGTAGAAATTTTGAATAATATAACACTTATTCACAGAGATTATCCTGATTATACACTATTTGCAGAATGCATGCATAATACATAACCTCCTCTACGTTGATCATCAATTTGCGGAATTAAAAACAATCGCATGCGCACATTGAAACATCAATTGCACATATCAACACAGTATGTAATGGGGAAAGCATACAGCTGAAAACCCCGAACTATCTGTATATTATAATGATAGAGAACATGTAACAATACATAGTACAATACTCCTCACAAGTACTCGGTACTATCTCCACCTGCTACAGACTAACTAGCTCAGATCCAAACAAGTCACAGGTTCAAATCTCCTCCACTATTTGCCTGCCTCTACTGCGCAATCCAAAATGAGAATAGATCTGATCCAAGTTCGAATTTTTCTTGGCTTATACTGCGCATTCCTCATTGGCAATCTCAATCAATGATTTTGCAAATCTCATGCACAGCTATAGTCACAACTGATAGTAGTCTCACCTCTAACACTTGTCTCCACTGAACTGTCCATGCACTGAGTTAACTGATGTATTCTTTAGTTGATTTATGAGTTAATAATTAGTGAATTAATTATTAATTAAGTCACATCACTCATCACTAGTGTATTTGGCAGTTAGACTAAATACAACTAGTTCAACTAAGTCAAACTGAACACAACTCCATCAACTCCACTCAACTCAATCACTTGAGTTCTCACTGAAGTCCATCATGCAATAGCTCAACTAACCCATACGAAAAGCGTATTTCCTTCTGGCAGTTGCATGTGCCACATCCGTAGCTCGAACTGAAGTGCTGCAAGAGGATAAGATAATGTTTATAGTCTAAATATTATTAAGAGCTAATAATATTCGACTGTTCTATTTTTAGACTGGCAGTCTAAAAATAGACTCCACCCATATGTCTAAAAATAGAAGTCCATCTATTTTTACCAACATGACCAATCATCCATAAATATCATCCTGCAACTCATAGACCATGATCCATATGTCTAAGAATAGACATAGTCTGAAAATAGACTTTGCGCCAAAAATAGCCTGCGGGCCCACTTATTGAAGGCGACTTCTTTTCACTAAGCTCCATCATCTTGTTGCATTTTCAACACTCCCTCTCAACAAGATATGGATTATCTGCAACCCCTATCCTGCAACTCTGGAATGTTCTGCATGCAATACATTTTCCCGGTCCACTTGCTCCAACAACACTTGGAACAAAAACACTCCCAACTGACCACTCTATTGGGCTAGGAACATACTCTGATGTTGAAGCTCTACCTGCTGCTAACAAGTGCTCCCTCTCTGACATCTACACTACTGCAACATCTCCATGCATCTCGCACCATTGCACACCTCTTTGTGCCACCTAGCACTTTGCAAAACACTTGTGCCTCTCGCATTGCTGCGGCCTACTAGCTATGCGCTATCCTGGGATTCCCTACACTGTCGCTCTCTCTGCCGCTCCATCCGCATCTGTCTCTACCCAATCAGTCAGTTCCTGCTACTCCACATCGAGGCTCCCGTAGCAAGGTCTCATCCAAGAGGTTGGGTACCTCAAGGATCCTGCCCCTCCTCCTTGGGACGATCACTCTATATCGCCCCACCTCCTACCTGGAGGTATGTGTAGAAATTTTGAATAATATGACACTTATTCACAGAGATTATCCCGATTATACACTATTTCAGAATACGTGCACAATACATAACCTCCTCTACTTTGATCATCAATTTAGCAGCATTAAAAACAATGAAACATCAATCGCATGTGCACATTAACATAGTATGTAACTCGAGGAAAGCATACAGCTGAAAACCCCACACTATCTGTATATTATAATGATTGATAACATGTAACAATACATAGTACAATACTCCTCACAAGTACTCAGTACTATCTCCACTTGTTACACACAAAACTAGCTCAGATCCAAACAAGTCACAGGTTCAAATCTCCACCGCTGCTTTGCCTGCCTCCACTGCACAATCCAAAGTGAAAATCATGTGAGCACAGGCTACAATTACCTTGGTATTGGCCCACACTGTGCAGTCCTCATTGGCATAACTCAATCCCATTGATTGTGCAAGATCTCATGCACAACTATAGTCACAACTGATAGCAATCTCAACCTCTAACACCTGTCTCCACTGAACTGTCCATGCACTGAGTTAACTGATGTATTCTTCAGTTGCTTTATGAGTTAATAATTAGTGAATTAATTAATATTTAATTCACACAACTCATTACTAGAGTATTCTTTAGTTAGACTGAATACAACTAGTTTAACCAAGTCAAACTGAACACAACTCCATCAACTCCACAATCAACTCCACCGAAACTCAACCACATGAGTTCTAACTGAAGTCCTGCATGCAATAGCTCAACTGACCCATAAGAAAAGCGTATTTCCTTCTAACAGCTGCATGTGCCACATCTGTAGCTCAAACTAAAGTGCTCCAAGATGATAAGATAATGTTTATAGTCCAAATATTATTATGAGACATTAATATTCGACTCTTCTATTTTTAGCCTGGCAGTCTAAAAATAGAAACTGCCCATATGTCTAAAAATAGAAGTCCATATATTTTTACCAAAATGACCAATCATCCACAAATAGCATCTTGCAACTCATAGACCATGATCCATATGTCTAAAAATAGACTTTGCGCCAAAAATAGCCTGCGGGCCCACTTAGTGAAGGCAACTTCTTTCCAATAAGCTCCATCATCTTGTTGCATTCTCAACACTCCCTCTCAACAAGATATTGGTTATCAGCAACCCCTATCCTGCCTCGGTGGTATTCGAATTTGCTCCTGGTGAGCGCCTTCGTCAAGATATCAGCATCCTGATCCTCCATTGGAATGTATGAAAGTAACATGATTCTCCGCTGCACACAATCTCTGATATGATGGTACCTGATGTCAATGTGCTTAGATCTATCATGAAATACTAGATTAGCTGAGAGTTTAATGCAACTCTGTTTATCACAATAAATCACAGTAGGCTCCAAGTAAGAACCGAACAAACTAACCAGGATCTTCCTCATCCATATAGCCTCGCATGCAGCCAAACTTGTTGCCATATACTCAGCCTCTGCTGAACTGAGTGCCACAGATCTCTGCTTCTTGCTATACCAAGAAACTGTTGTCGACCCGATACTGAAGACCCATCCTAATGTGCTCTTTTTTTCCGTTGGGCTCCCTGCCCAATCTGCATCCATAAAGCCACATAGCTTCACCTCATCCTCATGTCTGTACCACAATCCATATCCCGATGTGCCTCTGAGATAACGCAATACATGCTTGTCTGCCTTCCATAAGAGCTTGGTTGGCTTAATCATAGCTTGTGAAAGTTGGTTAACAGCATAGCATATATCGGGTCGTGTATTGACCAGATACATAAGCGACCCCACCAATTGTCGATAAATAGTGGCATCCACTTCTTCTGCTAAAGTGGCATCCTCCTTCCTCCAACATCCAGGAAGAGGAGTATCAACAAGCTTGTAGCCATGCATGTTGAACTTCTCCAGTATCTCCCGAGCATACTTACCCTGAGAAACAAATAGTCCATCACTGCACTGCCAAATTTCCAATCCCAAGAAATAATGAAGGAGGCCCAAGTCCTTCATCTCAAACTCATTAGCAAGATCATCCTTGCATGAAAGTATCAACAGCTCATCACCCGTTAGAATCAAATCATCTACATAAAGTACAATGATAAGCAACTTACCCTCCACCACAATCTGGTATAGGTTAGGATCCGCCTCACTCTTGGAGAATCCAAGTCCGGTGAAATAACTATCTATCTGTGTGTACCAAGCATGTGGTGCTTGTTTCAACCCATACAGCGCTCTCTTGAGCCTGCACACATGCGACTCACTGCTGAAGATCTCAAAACCTTCGGGTTGCTCTATGTACACCTCCTCCTTAATGACTATGTTGAGGAACGCAGTCTTCACATCCATCTGATGAATGTGCCATCCCATCTGCACTGAGAGAGAAAGAATCATCCGTATGGAAGAATACCTTGCGACAGGTGCAAAGGTCTCCTCATAATCGATCCCCTTTATCTATGAAAAGCCTTGGGCAACAAATCTTCCCTTGTACTTCTCCACACTCCCGTCAGCTGCCTGCTTAACTTTGTAGATCCATCTCGAACCTACCACTGATTTCCCTTCCGGTCTTGGGACAATCTCCCATGCATTGTTTCTGACAATCGAATCATACTCTTCCACCATGGCATCTACCCATGCGGGATCCTCCACAGCTTCCTCGAAAGAGGATGGCTTAGTCACAATACATTTTCTCACAAGAGCCATGTATCCAGTGTACCGATCAGGTGACTGTCTCTATCAACGTTGAGCTGTAGGTGGTCCTACAACCTTCTCTGCATCTTGAGCCAGTCGCTCAGCTTCTGTCAAGTGCTTTCACCCTTTGATGGTTGGCACTGCATGAGTGGTCTCTTCCACTCCATGAACTTCGTCCTGTCACTGATCCACGTCCTGAAGCTCATCCTTAGGAACTAATAGCTCCTCATCTGCATGCAAGTGTGGCTCCCTCTCAAACGAACACTTCATGACTTTCTCCTCCTGAAATTTTATATCTCGTCGAACAACAGTCTTGCCACTGTCAGGAAAATACACATGATAGTTTTGGGGCGTATCAGTGTACCCCACAAATATCCCAACCTCTTCGATCGGCTCCAACTGCTTCCTAGCATCCTTCGTCACATGCATGTAAACATTAGAACCAAAAATCCTCAAATGAGAAATATCAGGTCTCTTACCAGAATAAGCCTCCTCGGGTGTACTCATGCCAAGTATCCTGTGAGGACAACGGTTCTGCACATAAATTGCAGTATTGCATGCTTCCGCCCACAAGTGAAGGGGTAGGCCCTGATCATGCAACATCGCCCATGCAGCACCCATGATCATTCTGTTCTTCCGCTCAGCAACCCCATTCTGTTGTGGGTTATGGGGAGCTATGAGTTCTCTTCGAATCCATTCTACGCTGTAGAAATCCTTGAACTCGCCAGAGATGTATTCACCACCATTGTCGCTCCTAAGAGCCTTCACCTTCTTCTTTGACTCCTTCTCGACCAGTGCTTTGAACTCACAGAACTTTGAGTATGTCTCACTCTTCTTCTGCATGAAGAAGATCCAGCACTTATGAGAGAAATCATCAACAAAGATCACATAATACATGTGCTTTGCTGTCGAAGCTACTGAGAAAGGTCCACACACGTCTGTGTGAATTCTCTCAAGGATCGTTGTGGCGCGACTATCCTTCTCGTGAAAGGTGGCTTTCACAAACTTTCCCAAAGTACACCCCTTGCACTGATCTGACTGCGCAAGAGTGCCTTTAGGAAGCCCAGTAGTGATCTGCTACAATATCCTCAAGGCTCCATGGTGAAGGTGACCCAATCTCCTGTGCCACAGCTCGCCATCATCCCGGCTCACCAATCCTTCTGCCTTGCATGCCATTGTTGCGCAGCCATCTACATGCAACTGATAAAGGTTCCTGACTCGAACCCCTATCTTCCGGGTTTCTCCAGTTGTCTTACTACGCAGGAAAGCCTTTCCCTTGCTGAAAACAACATCATATCCCTTGTCTTCTAACATCGCCACAGAGATAAGATTCTTCTTCAATATTGGAACATGCATCACTTCCTTCAATACGAAGGGTTTACCAGACTCCCTCTCAAAGGAAATGGTACTGATATCGGTCGCACTATATCTACCATCATCGCCCATCTCGATGTGCACTCCAAGATCTTTCTCCTCCAGAACAGAAAACAAATCTCGATCTCCTGTCATGTGAAAAGACGCACCACTGTCCAAGAACCATACCGATCCCATCACACTTGAACCCAAGCATGCGATCAATGAGAAATCAAGCTCAAACTGCGAGGCTAGAGCCTCTCCTGCTGCAGATCCAGCAGCTTTCTTGTTCTTCTTCTTCTGCGGACAATTTGTGGCATAGTGTCTGTGCTGGTCACAGTGAAAGCACTTCACCTTGGACATGTCCTGCTTCTTGACTTTCGCAACGGAATGATAAGCTTTGTTGCTCTTCCCCTTCTTTGCTTTGGCAGCCAAAGCACAATTTTCTTCATCAGGTCCCTTTGATGAAGATCTGTCCTAAGTATTCCGCCTGATCTCCTCCTGCACAAGATCTGACCAAAGTCTCTCCCATCCTGGAAATTTCTCTCGACCATTGATAGAGTCCTGATAGGAATGCCAACTCTTCGAAAGACCAAGGAAAGCCAAGCTCACCAAGTCCTCATCATCGACAGTCACCCCCACACTTCCCAGCTCATCCATGCACTGAGTGAACTTAGTGAGATACTTGGGCATACTGTCTCCCTTCTCACACTTGATGTTTCTGAGTTTATCCTTGAGCGCCAGCTTCCTCTGATCGCTCTTGCTTTGGAATAGATTTTTCAATGCTTTCCACATCAAGTATGGAGAAGCCTTTCCATGCATGCTGGACACAATGTGATCCTTCACGCCCTCCAACAGAATCCTTCGACACTTTTCTGTCTTCTTTTGCCAAGCATCAACTTGAGCAGTATCAATAGGCTTTGGGACCTCAGCCTCTATGAACTCCTTTAGCCCATTATCATCTAACACCACCTCCATCTTGTCCTTCCATGTAATATAGTTCGAGTTTCCCTCAAGAGCATACTCCAATCGCAAACCGTTGAAAGACATTGCAACGTTGACACCAAGAAAACACTGCTGCAAATTCGAATTCCACCAGCTCAACAACTCAACCGCCTTTGATCTAAGATTCGTGAGAACAAAATATTTCTCGTATAGAGATTGACTGTATGGTCTTTTACCGGATATCCCACCTTCCAAAGGAAGGATGAATCCAGAGGCTACCTGGCCCGATTACAGACTCTACCTGAAGAAATAAAATGTAAACACTTCCTGAATAATAGATCTGACGATCAACAGCTCTAATACCATGTAGAAATTTTGAATAATATGACACTTATTCACAAAGATTGTCTTGATTATACACTATTACGGAATACATGCACAATACATAGCCTCCTCTACGTTGATCATCAATTTAGCAGCATTAAAAACAATGAAACATCAATTGCATGCGCACATTAACACAGTATGTAACCCGGGGAAAGCATACAACTGAAAACCCCACACTATCTGTATATTATAATGATTGAGAACATGTAACAATACATAGTACAATACTCCTCACAAGTACTCAGTACTATCTCCACCTGTTACACACAAAACTAGCTCAGATCCGAACAAGTCACAGGTTCAAATCTCCACCGCTGCTTTGCCTGCCTCCACTGCACAATCCAAAGTGAAAATCACGTGAGCACAGGCTACAATTACCTTGGTATTGGCCCACACTGCGCAGTCCTCATTGGCATAACTCAATCCCATTGATTGTGCAAGATCTCATGCACAACTATAGTCACAACTGATAGCAATCTCAACCTCTAACACCTGTCTCCACTGAACTGTCCATGCACTGAGTTAACTGATGTATTCTTTAGTTGCTTTATGAGTTAATAATTAGTGAATTAATTAATATTTAATTCACACAACTCATTACTAGAGTATTCTTTAGTTAGACTGAATACAACTAGTTCAACCAAGTCAAACTGAACACGACTCCACAATCAACTCCACCGAAGCTCAACCACATGAGTTCTAACTGAAGTCCTGCATGCAATAGCTCAACTGACCCACAAGAAAAGGGTATTTCCTTCTGAAAACTGCATGTGCCACATCTGTAGCTCAAACTGAAGTGCTCCAAGAGGATAAGATAATGTTTATAGTCCAAATATTATTATGAGACAATAATATTCGACTGTTCTATTTTTAGCATGGCAGTCTAAAAATAGAAACTGCCCATATGTCTAAAAATAGAAGTCCATCTATTTTTACTAACATGACCAATCATCCACAAATAGCATCCTTCAATTCATAGACCATGATCAATATGTCTAAAAATAGACTTTGTGCCAAAAATAACATGCGAGCCCACTTAGTGAAGGCAACTTCTTTCCACTAAGCTCCATCATCTTGTTGCATTCTCAACAGTATGCCTGCATGTGATCCCTCAACCCACCTAGATCAAAGTTTTCCCCTACTGGAGGTCTCTGCATGAGTAGATGTCTCTACTCGATCTCCTCTCAGCTTCCCTTATTGTGGCTGCTCCACAACCTGCTGAAGCTGCTGCACCAATCGTGGCTCCTCCACAATCGTCTAAGACTTCTTCTGGCTCTGCATGTTGAGACGTAATATACGCTCCCTCTCAACCACCAAGTCTCCATCATTTGCCTTGCTGCTCAAGGCTTTGCATGCATCTTCAACCTTAAGAGAATACAGGTTCTTGACCCGTGAACCAATCTGCTTCACCTATCTAGTGATGATGTTTCTAAGGAAAACCTTTCCCTTACTGAAGACTACATCATAGCCTCTGTCTTCCAGCATCGCGATCGACACCAAGTTTCTCTTCAGTCCTGGTACATACTTGACATCGGTCAACGTACGGCGAGCTCCATGCTCCCTCTGAAAAATAATTGTGCCTACACCTGAGACACTATACTTCTCATCATTACCCATCGCTATGAGTATCTGGAGATCTTTCTCCTCCAAAGTACTGAACAAACTCTTATCACGGGTCATGTGGAAAGAAGCTCCACTGTCAAGAAACCAACCACTTCCCACCATGGATTAAACCATGCATGCAAAGAGTGTGAAATCCAACTCAAACTGTGAAGCAAGTGCCTCACCTTCAGATCCTTCCCCGGATCCCTTCTTGGATTTCCTCCGTGGACAATTTGCAACATAATGGCCCACCTCATGACAACGAAAGCATTGCACTTTCGATTTCTCAACCTTCTTCCCATCATTGGAAGAACTGGATTCGAAAAGAGAAACCTTCTCCTTCCCCTTCTTTTCTTTGGCAGCCAAAGCACAATTTTCTTCATCAGATGCCTTTGATGAAGATCCGTCCCTGGTATTCTGCCTGATCTCCTCTTGCACAAGATCCGACCAAAGTCTCTCCCATCCTGGAAATTTCTCCCGACCATTAACAGAGTCCTGATAGGAATGCCAACTCTTCGGAAGACCAAGGAGCCAAGCTCACCAAGTCCTCATCATCGACAGTCACCCTCACACTTCCCAGCTCATCCCGGCATTGGGTGAACTTCGTGAGATACTTGGGCATACTGTCTCCATTCTCACACTTAATGTTTATGATTCTATCCTTGAGCGCCAATTTCCTCTGGTTGCTCTTGCTTTGGAATAAATATGTCAACACTTTCCACATCAAGTATGGAGAAGCCTTTCCATGCAGGTTGGATACAAGGTGATCCTTCACGCCCTCCAACAGAATCCTTCGACACTTTACTATCTTCTTTTGCCAAGCATCAACGTGAGCAGCATCAGTAGGCTTTGGGACCTCAACATCTATGAAATCCTTCAACCCATTGTCATCTAACACCACTGTTATAGACATTTTTGTGCCTTACAGATATAAGCATGAAATTTCCATAATTCAATGGATCCAAAGTCCCTAATGATGTTGTTACAGCTCCTAAAGGAACAAGGTCAACGAATGACAGCTTCTCCCAGAATTTCTCCACCAAAAACCACTCAAAAACAGTCAATTCAGGATCAATTCAGAGGCTCCACTAGCTGTCTGCACTGAAATGCAGAGATTACACTGGCTAGGTGCACTGCAACGCAGGTAGAAGCACTACCAGGGTGCGCTGAGCGGGAAATGACAAATGGCAAGTTCATTCAACGAGGTGGAAAGACCCTGGAAGCTTCCAGAATCTTCTCCAATGACACTTGCCTCAATGAATTCGACTAGTGATGAGTAAGAGGTTCTCAACCTCCAAGTGGAAGCAAGAACTGACAGAGAGAAGCCACAAGTCAAAACATGAGCTGACTCATCCTCTCTGCTCACATCTATATATGGATCTCTCACCCAGAGGTTCAGGAGGCTGGAATTTTGTACTTTGCAGAGAATTGCTGTTGGTTTGAGATTGACATTAGCACATTGGGTGATTTATGCTTTGTTGGAGGAGAGGAAGGGATTCCTTTGCTGGGAGGTAGATGCTAGATCGAAACTCACTTGGTTGTATCTCCTCTCAGACTTTATTATCTTATTAATAAACTATTTGAGTTTCTCCTACATGTTGTATACAAATGATGTTTTGTTATGCTTACATGTTTAGCTTAATCTGATCTTGAGATTTTTATGAATGTATATCTGTATCTTTGTGTAGTTTCTCTCTCTTGTGATCTTGCAGGAATTCGGTGAAGTTGGGCCGGTGAAGGAGCAAGAAGTTGGGAGCTACTGAAGAGAGGAGTGATTTGGATCGACAAACTAGCGGAAGATACATGTTAGTTAGATCCTTCTTCCTCACTTACATTTCATAAAGAAGAATACTCGAATAAGTTTACCTGTTTGTTGCTAAGGCACTATGACCTCTTAGAGTGGGATAGGGGCATTCCAAATTGGATACTTTTCCCAACAACAAATTGGCGACTCCGCTAGGGAAAAATTGGGAAGAAACTCAAAGAAATTTATTGGTAGCAAGTCGCTCTTGAACATGACACTTCCACTCCGTGCCTGAGTCGGGTTGGGTTGTTTCATTCACCGGTCACATCACCATGGTCTCGCCATACCATCCACCTTTGGGGTAAATGCTACCAATCCATCACACAAGTGTCGCCGATATGTTCAAGAGAAGTCATCCAGAGAAGTCAACCGTGTCCCATCCACTACCATACATTATCCTTCATTCTTTCATGACCGCCACCCTGAACCATATATCATCAGATCGTTTTCACCTCCATCAAAATCATTTGCTCCGTTCCGTGTCACTGATGTGGGATACATTAAGGCCCTCCTTTGATGGATCGCTTCTTGTCGACATCAGCTCATTATCTAAGAAGTTGATCTAGGAACAACCCCTTCAGTACTTTGAAGCTTGCATGCCTCAATGGCAAGTTTCTCACTTCCGGCGACAGGTATACATCAATGACCTTTGACCGAAAGATTTTGCGTGGTGTTCGACGCCAAGTCCTTTATTCACACCATGTGAATTTTACTGCAGTACCTTGAGGGTCATTATCATTATTGGTGATTCCTCTCGCGCTTGTTAACGGTTTTCCTCATTGACCGGTAATCAAGCGATGTCTTTCCATGTTCGACTTCAGAAAATCTCTCACATGGATCGACTTGTACTTAGAGTGAAGATCGAACGAGTTTGAAGACCCCAGATCTAGTTTCATCCATCCGGGCTGCGATATATATTCAGGAAAAATAAAGACATTGACATGTACAACATTACAACAGATAATCATCCTACCAAAAGGATGATGATTTCATCAAAATCATCAGTCTACCATCAGACGATTGTCTGTTCTATGTACAGAAAAATGAATTTATAAAGCTGAGCATGGGAATGCCCGCCTCAGCTAGATCATGAAAGCAGTATGAAAAATAATGTATTGTATTGTATCTTATTACAGGTATCCTCCCAGCATTGGAAGAACTTCGGATCCTCCTAATAAAGCATTTCACCCGATAAACGGCCTCATACTTTAGGGGGCAACTGTTATAGACATTTTTGTGCCTTACAGCTATAAGCATGAAATGTCCATAATTCAAGGGATCCAAAGTCCCTAATGATGTTGTTACAGCTC
Source organism: Pinus tabuliformis (assembly GCA_031772625.1). Classification (NCBI taxonomy): domain Eukaryota; kingdom Viridiplantae; phylum Streptophyta; class Pinopsida; order Pinales; family Pinaceae; genus Pinus; species Pinus tabuliformis. The sequence goes on along the minus strand of CM062806.1, from coordinate 246,377,564 downwards.
CTAAAGGAACAAGGTCAACCAATGACAGCTTCTCCCAGAAGTTCTCCACCAAAAACCACTCAGAAACAGTCAATTCAGGATCAATTCAGAGGCTCCACTAGCTGTCTGCACTGAAATGCAGAGATTACACTGACTAGGTGCACTGCAACGCAGGTAGAAGCACTACCAGGGTGCGCTGAGCGGGAAATGACAAATGGCAAGTTCATTCAACGAGGTGAAAAGACCCTGGAAGCTTCCAGAATCTTCTCCAATGACACTTGCCTCAATGAATTCGACTAGTGATGAGTAAGAGGTTCTCAACCTCCAAGTGGAAGCAAGAACTGACAGAGAGAAGCCACAAGTCAAAACATGAGCTGACTCATCCTCTCTGCTCACATCTATATATGGATCTCTCACCCAGAGGTTCAGGAGGCTGGAATTTTGTACTTTGCAGAGAATTGTTGTTGGTTTGAGATTGACATTAGCACATTTGGTGATTTATGCTTTGTTGGAGGAGAGGAAGGGATTCCTTTGCTGGGAGGTAGATGCTGGATTGGAACTCACTTGGTTGTATCTCCTCTCAGACTTTATTATCTTATCAATAAAATATTTGAGTTTCTCCTACATGTTGTATACAAATGATGTTTTGTTATGCTTACATGTTTAGCTTAATCTGATCTTGAGCTTTTTATGAATGTATATCTGTATCTTTGTGTAGTTTCTCTCTCTTGTGATCTTGCAGGAATTCGGTGAAGCTGGGCCGGTGAAGGAGCAAGAAGCTGGGAGCTACTGAAGAGAGGAGTGATTTGGATCGACAAACTAGCGGAAGATACAGGTTAGTTAGATCCTTCTTCCTCACTTACATTTCATAAAGAAGAATACTCGAATAAGTTTACCTGTTTGTTGCTAAGGCACTCTCACCTCTTAGAGTGGGATAGGGGCATTCCGAATTGGATACTTTTCCCAACAACAACCACCTCCATCTTGTCTTTCCATGCAATATAATTCGAGCTGCCTTCAAGGGCATACTCCAATCGCAATCCGTTGAAAGACATTTCAACTTCGACACCAAGAAAACACTTCTGCAAATTCGAATTCCACCAGCTCAAAACTCAACCGCTTCTGATCTAAAATTTGTGAGAACAAATTATTTCTCGTACAGAGATTGACTGTATGGGCATTCACCGGATATCTCACCTTCCAAAAGAAGGATGAATCCAGAGGCTACCTGGCCTGATTACAGACTCTGCCTGAAGAAATAAAATGTAATCACTTTCTGAATAATAGATCTGATGATCAACTTCGCTCTGATACCATGTAGAAATTTTGAATAATATAACACTTATTCACAAATATTATCCTGATTATACACTATTTGTGGAATGCATGCATAATACATAACCTCCTCTACGTTGATCATCCATTTGCGGAATTAAAAACAATCTCATGCGCACATTGAAACATCAATCACACATATCAACACAGTATGTAATGGGGAAAGCATACAGCTGAAAACCTCGAACTATCTTTATATTATAATGATAGAGAATATGTAACAATACATAGTACAATACTCCTCACAAGTACTCAGTACTATCTCCACCTGCTACACACAAACTAGCTCAGATCCGAACAAGTCACAGGTTCAAATCTCCTCCATTGTTTGCCTGCCTCTACTGCGCAATCCAAAATGAAAATAGATCTGATCCAAGTTCGAATTTTTCTTGGCTTGTACTGCGCAATCCTCATTGGCAATCTCAATCAATGATTGTGCAAATCTCATGCACAACTATAGTCACAACTGATAGTAGTCTCACCTCTAACACTTGTCTCCACTGAACTGTGCATGCACTGAGTTAACTGATGTATTCTTTAGTTGATTTATGAGTTAATAATTAGTGAATTAATTAATAATCAATTCACATCACTCATCACTAGTGTATTTGGCAGTTAGACTAAATACAACTAGTTCAACTAAGTCAAACTGAACACAACTCCATCAACTCCTCAATCAACTCCACCCAACTCAATCACTTGAGTTCTAACTGAAGTCCATCATGCAATAGCTCAAATAACCCATAGGAAAAGCGTATTTCCTTACGGCAGTTGCATGTGCCACATCCGTAGCTCGAACTGAAGTGCTGCAAGAGGATAAGATAATGTTTATAGTCCAAATATTATTAAGAGCTAATAATATTCGACTGTTCTATTTTTAGACTGCCGGTCTAAAAATAGACTCTGCCTATATGTCTAAAAATAGAAGTCCATCTATTTTTACCAACATGACCAATCATCCATAAATAGCATCCTGCAACTCATAGACCGTGATCCATATGTCTAAAAATAGAATTTGCACCAAAAATAGCTTGCAGGCCCACTTAGTGAAGGCGACTTCTTTTCACTAAGCTCCATCATCTTGTTGCGTTTTCAACAGAAGAGGGACACAATGGGAGTTTCTTCATGAAGGGAAAGAATGTAGGATTCACTGTAGAAGTCCTCCAGGATCAAGGGATGGGGAGTACATGGACAGTGACAAAATGTTGTGTAACAGGACCCCCCCTCGCGTTAATGGAAATGACCGAAGGGGGACCAAAAAGCTTCCTCTGTCGTTGATCCGGACAAAGTGAATGATCTTCGTTGAAAAGTGTTTGATGGTTATCGGCGCCTGACATGACGTTTTTTTCGTTTCTGCCGATGCGACAAAAGCATATAATATGACTTACTTGCAAGGTTATCAAGCCTTATTACAATAATTAAATCATAATTAAAGAACTTAGGCATTGATTAATCTAAACAACATTTTTAAAGGTGCATTTTGAGCTAGCAACCTTAATTTTATTTTCTAAAGCAAATGTTTTTCTTTTATTACTTATCTAACATTTTCATTTTGCCTTCCTTTTTTAGAGCATCCACCCTATAATTTTATTTGATATGGACCCAAAATAATAATCACTCCTAACATTTTTATTTTCCATTTTGTTTGTGGTCCATATCCTAGCTTATCATTTTTTATGTGGCATTTTGATTTTTTCATCTAATAACTAACTTATCAAAAAAAAAGAATGTTACAACAGAGTGTATGGTGGAATTTCTCATAGAAGAATGTGTTTCAGCACCTCAAATAGTGGCTACATGTTTCTATTGGTAATTAATGTGTTGTTGCAATAGAAAAATGGAGGAGCCTGTCTTGAATGTTGTCAAGGCCATTTCAGATTTGTTCTATTTGCTTAGTCGAGAGAGAGAGAAAGTAATTCAGAAGAAGAAAGGTGTATGAAATCGTCCCTTGTGTTAAGGACCCATTCAAATCCATGTAGAAGTTATTAGGATCCAAACAGAGTCGTTTCCGCTTCCTAGAATACAAAAAGATAGAGTTTTGGGTCGCTACGAAAATATTTTGTAGCACCTACAAGATTATGACAGCACTGCAAAAATTTTGAAAAGCAGCAAGAAATTCGTAATTCAATTTTCCCTTGATTAGATTAGGAGAAATTTCAATTTCAATTTCAGTAGAATACTTGGAGGTAGTTAACTTAGGTGACATGGTTCTTGTCACTCAGTTGACTTAGTAAATTTGAGTTGGAGACACTTGAGTTCAGTTCTACATGATTGATTGTGTTATGAAACCAGCTCACAAAAGATAGAAAAGATAGATCAACGCCTTAGAATTAAGCCTCTTCGAGGGGGCAACCTCCTTTACATTACACAAATGAATGATTATTTGATGATTCAAATGACAAAACCTCCTTTCTATATATAGGAGTCTAAGGAGTCATAATATAACCCAGCCGACCTAACAATAATAATATAAAGGCACAAAAATAACAATAGAGAGATTCTATGGGGCACAGTAATAAAAATATGGGGACAATAGGGGCACAACAATATTAATAAGGGATACAACTACAATAGTAATGGGGTAATCACTAGTATTATAGGGACCTAACATGCCCCTCTCCTTCAAAAAAGTGTTGTCCTCAACGCTTGAGTAGTTTTGGATGCTTCTGTATTAAATTCCCATCCTCCCATGTGGAATCTTCAATGGATAAGTTCTTCCACTCGATGAGATACTTTGAAATTGATCGATTTCGTAGCTGTCGTGTTCTTGTTTCTATGACTACTTCCAGTTCCAATATAATTTTTCCTTCTTCGTCAAGTTCTGGCAATACTGTTTGAACTGGGAGATTGTCGCCTATAACCTTTTTTAAACATGAAACATGGAAAACTGGGTGCACTCGAGAAGCTGCAAGAAGCTCCAATTTGTATGCCATAGTACCAATCATTTGCAACACCTTGTACGGACCATAATACTTTGGTGATAATTTATTATCCTTCTTAGCTTGCTTGAGGGACATTTGTTTATATGGTTGTAGCCATAGGAATACCCAATCACCTACATCAAAACTTCTTTCGCTGCGATGTTGATATGCCTGTTGTTTCATTCTATTCTGCAGCAACACGAGGCTATCCTTTAAGAGTTGGAGGACTTGTTGTTGATGCTCGATTTGATGTTCAACTGCTTGACCCTTAGAATTTTCTCTTAAATATGATGTGATGGATGGTGGATGATATCCATAAAGTGCCATAAATGGGGTCATTTTTGTTGTTGTATGGAAGGAAGTGTTATACCACCATTTAGCCAGAGGCAACCATTTGACCCATAGTGTTTGTTTATCAAATACAAAGCAACGAAGATATCCTTCCAAACATTTGTTTACTATCTCAGTTTGCCCATCAGATTGAGGATGATAAGATGAGCTATGAGCTAACTGAGTACTAAGACAAGAAAAGAATTATGTCCAAAAATTTCCAGTGAAAATGGGATCTCTGTCACTTACAATAATCTTTAGGTTTCCATGTAGCTTTTGAATTGTTTCCATAAATGCAGTAGAAACTGTACTGGCTTTGAATGGATGTGATAATGCACAAAAGTGTGCATACTTGGTAAATCTGTCAACTACCACCATGATGACACTCTTTCCCTCAGACTTGGGTAAACCTGTGATAAAATCCATTGAAACCTCCTCCCAATGTTGGCTTGGAATGGTTAGAGGTTGTAATAGACCTGGGGTCTTAATTGTTTCAACTTTATTTTGTTGGCAAACCAAACATTCGGCCACAAACTTTTGAATATCCGATTTAAGGCCATCCCAAAAAATTCCTTCTTAACCCTGTGGTAAGTTTTTAAAAATCCTGAGTGCCCTCCTAAGGGAGAAGTGTACAATTCCATAAGAATCTTTTGTTTGAGCTGGGAATTCTTATAGAGGTATAAGCAATCTTTGTACCATAACGAATCATTTTGCCAGCTAAATGTATCAGATGTACTGGAATCTTGTTGTAACTTTCGAATAAGTGCCCACACTTCTTCATCATTCTTCCATTTCTCCCTTGCTTCATTTATCCAATCTGGTTGGATAATAGAAATGGCGCACAACAATGCTTCCACATCCTCATCCTTTCTTGAGAGTGCATCTGCCACCACCTTTTGCTTCCCTTTTTTGTAGATGATTTCAAAGTCTTAACCCAACATCTTTGCGACCCACTTTTGTTGCTCTTCAGAGGATAATCTTTGTTCTAAAAGTATTTAAGGCCATCATGATCCGTTTTTACCTTGAAGTGTCTTCCCATTAGGCAAGGTCGCCATTTCTTAAGTGCATGTAGTATTTCCAACATTTCCTTCTCATAAATAGCTTTGTGTAAAAACTCTCCCTTGATTGGACAACTTTCAAAAGAAATGGGTCTTTCATCTTGCATTAAAATAGCACCAATTCCATTTCCTGAAGCATCACATTCCACAATAAAGGTTTTTGTGAAGTCCGATGTATCTAAGACCGTTGCTTGGCACATTGCCTCTTTAAGATGTTCGAAGGCCTTTGTTGCTTATGGAGTCCATGAAAATGCATCTTTCTTCAATAATGTTGTTAGAGGTGCTGCTATTCTCCCATAATTCCTAACAAAATTGCGATAATACCCTGTCAACCCGAGAAATCCTCGCAGATTCTTTATGAATGTGGGGATTTTCCATTCCTTAATGGCTTTAATTTTGTTAGGGTATAACTTAACTCCTTCATGAGATACAATATGACCCAGATATTCCACCTCTTGTACTCCAAAGAAACATTTGGATCCTTTTGCATATAATTGTTTCTCCTCCAATAGTTGTAGCACCCTATCAACATGTTCAACATGATCCTTCAAAGACTTGCTGTAGATTAGTATATCATCAAAAAATACTAACAAAAATTTTCTAAGGAAGGGTTTGGAAATGGAATTCATCAAACCTTGAAATGTAGAAGGTGCATTGGTAAGGCCAAAAGGCATGACCAAAAATTCATAATGACCCTCATGAGTTCTAAATGTTGTTTTCAGAATGCCTTCAGTCTTCATTCTGATTTGATGATATCCTAAACGAAGATCCAACTTGGTGAAGTAAATTGATCCATGCAATTCATCCAATAATTCATCAATGATAGGAATGGGAAACTTATCTTTTATAGTGAGCTTGTTGAGTTCCCTATTTTCTGGACACATGCACCATGATCCATCCTTCTTGTGCACCAATACTATTGGAGTAGAGAAAGAACTTTGACTAGGTTGAATTATACCCGCCTCTAGCATTTCTGCAGCCATATGTTCAATTTCACTCTTTTGGGCATAGGGATATCTGTACGGCCTGATGTTTGGAGGAACACTTCCCGGAATCAGATGAATAGCATGATCATGATCACGAATAGGTGGGAGACCTTTGGGAGTCTCAAATACCTTGGAATGATTGTCCAAGACTTTTTGGAGATCTGGAGAAATAGATGATTTCAATGTGGAAACATCTAGCAAACATAATTGTGCAATCACACCTCTTTGTTCCTTTTTTAGAAGCTTTGTCATACCGTTAGAGCTAATTATCTTTCCCAGTTTCCCTGCAATACCCCTTAATTCAACTTCCTTTCCTTCCGCAGAAAATTTCATGAAAAGCTATTGAAAATTAAAAGCTAATGTACCCAAGGGTTGTAGCCATTGGACTCCTAGTACAACATCAACACCTCCCATTGGAATGGAAAGCATTGGGCTAGTCAATACATATTCTCCCATGGATAGCTTGATATTATGGCACTTTCCAGAGCAATTTATCGTTCCTCCATTTGCAACCATCACTTGATACTCTGGTGCTAGATATAGGAAGCAATTCAATTCTTTTGCTATCTTACAATGAATAAAATTGTGGGTACTTCCCGAATCAATCAGCACTATTACCTTTTTCTTCTTGATTTGTCCTTCTATCTTGATGGTTTGAGAAGTGGTAATTCCAGCCAATGCATTACAAGATATGGTCGGATTCATTTCTTCTTTATCTAGGCTTTGTTCCTGGAGTATATCCTCTTCTTTTAACCTTTTTTGCTCCTTTTCTTCTTCCTCTTCACAATCTATGTAGAATAATTTCCTCTCAGCACACGTATGACCTTTAGTGTATTTGCTATCACAACTGTAACAAAGCCCTTTTGCTCTTTTTTCTTCCAATTGTTGTGGTGTCAACCTTATAGGTTGTGGAAGGCTAGGGGCAACAACACTTCCATCTTTATAGTTGTGAGTGGTATGCTTCCTAGTTGCCATAATTTTGCTTTCAATTTTTCTTGCTAACCTGAATGCCTTCTCTAATGAAACAGGTTCCCAAAGCCGAACATCATGTTGGATATTATCCTTTAAAGTCCCTATGAACACATCAATCCTATGTTCCTTTGGAATATTTTTTACCCTTATGTTCAATTTTTGGAACTCCTCAATGTGCTCCATTATTGAACCCTTTTGTTTAAGACTTATCAATTGGCTAAAAAAATTGTTGCTTTTTGTATCCTCATAATGTGTTGTCAATTCTTCTGTAAAAATTGCCCAAGTGATAATTTGTTTATGAGAGCAAAGCCATTGATACCATACAAACTGATTTGGTTCCAAATATAAAGTTGCAATGCGTACCTTTTGTGTGTTTTTCACATTATTGAGATTGAAAAATTGCTCCATCTGTAATATCCATGTTGTGGGTGTTATCACTCAAGTTGTCCCTTTTGACTCCTAAAGGGATACGGCCGAGGTAACCACAAACCAACTTTGGACTGCAGGTCCTAGCCTACCTGCAGTCGGAGAGGGCTCTCTCTTTATGATTTAGCTTTGTGGAAAAGGGATGATTTTAGGCTAGATATGATGCACAGGGGTTTTGATTGAGTTTTGGTGGGAAAACTGACACTTTCAGCTATAGAGGCAGAGTATAGCCTGAATCTTTCAAGCCATTGGGCGTGGAGTCGAGGAGGGGAACTGCTGGTGCGTTTTCTTAATAACAGTGAGGGAACATGGAGCAAGATAGCTGAGGTTGAAGCAAATTTCAGGTTTAAGGGATGAATTGAATGCTAAAGAAAGAGAAGCAGTTAAGAATCTCTCCAACAGATTAGCAGAGAAAATCACAGGGTGCTACCTAGGGGCAGTTAAGAATCCCTAGATAATTGGCCAACACAGGTGAATTGGGGTAAACATGAGCCGCAAGGAATTCAATGTTCATAACCAATTCTTTAGAGGAAAACATCAAGAAACAACAAAAATTGAGCATATAGAGTATTTAAACTAATTCTAGGCTATTCCTTTTTTCTGCTACTTAGATAATGGCAAACACATAAACAGAGATAAGAGGCACTTATTGCTTCAGACCGCAGCGCAGGAATTCCATCTTCAACTCTTCAAAACATTCATCAACAACAGACAGTTCGCTCTCCAAGCTTTAAGCAATCTTTAATTACAGAAAAGTTCAGGTATACACAGCGAGTCTCTAGTGAAAATTCTCAATTTACCAACCCTTAAAACTATACAGAGGGTGGTATATATAAGGCAAAAACCCTCTGGAGAGTTCCTTTATTACATTCTGACCTAATTAGGTCATAAAAAATTACTACTTGACCTAATCCTATCCTGAAATAAATACAAAAATATCTCGGGCTGTGCTCAGGGCCGATGTATCAAAACTGAATAAATAATGTTGTCCTTGGTGGCTTGTTGCAGTGTTTTCTGCAATAAATAAGTATGGGTTTGATCCAGGTGGATATTGGTGGCCACCGGCCAAGTCCACCTGGACCACCACCATTGTCTTTCTCAGCATTTTCAGTTTCCTTAATTGTAGCACAACTTACTATTTTTAGCAGTTTTTCGGGTCCTGAACTTCCGGAGCCGTTTTGAGGCCCTAAACGACGTTTTTTGGGGAATCCGGGGGCAACATGGGTCCATGGGATGGATCGATGTTGCCCGTTCCAACAATGATAGTGCTCGGATAGATATTTCTAATGAGCTATTGTACGCGTCAAACGGAGATCATATGCCAAAGTTACGACCCTGGGAAGTTGATGTACCAACTTACCCCCAAACGGGGCCCACAGTTTGGTGTTTCGTCTCCTAAGGTTAGGTTTTGGAATGTTAAGGGTTTCCCATTGTTTCTCAACAATAAATAGGCCTTCGAGCCTCATTGTAACACAGTTCAGAGGCATGTAGCCATCACATCTCTTCTCAGAGATAAGCTACCATCGCCCTAGCTGGTTTATTTCCATTTCTGGTTGTAAGCATTTTTTCAGTATTTTCCATTAATGAAATGAAGTATTATTTCCGCTGCATCTTTGTGTATATGGTTATTTCTGTAAATTGTTGTGTTCCTGTTTAAATCCGGATCAGTGGTATCAGAGTGGTCTGCTTTTTCTCTGTTTTTCTTTGCATGTCCCCAACAAGGTCGGGATATAAGGAGTTAGGGCTTGAACTGGTTGAACCTTTGCAAGACCAGCCTCGCAAATCCCGACGGCCTCCCATGGCAGACGAAAAGAAAGACGAGGGGGCAGGAGATCCCATCAAAATCTTGCTCGAAGAAGCCCTCGAGCGACAACGGAACGCGATGATGGACAGCTTTGCCCAGATCCTTCAGCGGCTACCCAGAAGCAACGCATCGGCTTCCAGCAGCTACTCTGGAAACGCCACACCCTTTAAGGTACAAGTTAATTTTGAAATCCCCATATTCGAGGGTCAGATAGACGCAGATGTCGTGGATAAATAGTTAAATCTGCTAGAGGGTTATTTTTCTGTTCATGAATTTTCGAGTCGGGAAAAGATTGTTTTTGCTCTCCTCAAAGCAGCCCCCCACGTCAAGGACTGGTGGGAAACCTACTGCGAGCAGAAGGATGAAAGTACTGGCTCACTATTTTCAGCCGCACCCACCTGGGATTCGTTCCGGGATGCCATCAAGGAGCAGTACTACCCTGTCGGGAGCTATGAGGATGAATACTTAAAGTGGACCACGCTGCGGCAGGGAAGGGACCAAGACGTGCCGGAGTTCACCAATCTTTTCCATACCCTTCGCACAAAGTTGGGTATCAAGGATTCAGAGCAACATTTGATACTCAAATACTGTGGCTGCCTGCACAAGTACATCCAGGAAGAAATACAATTCTTAAACATCCCCTCGCTCGGTGCAGCATACCGGTATGCCGTCAAGGTCGAGCAGAAGTTTAAACAAAAGAAGCGAGACTTTGGATCTGCGAATCCAAAGCAGGGGAAAGGTGCCCCTAAACCACAGAACAAAGGACAAAGCCAAGGCGGGACAACCCAAGACAACCAGCCGAAGCTGCAAGCAAAGAACAGCGCCGCGAAGCCGAGAAAGGACACTGGAAAATGGTGCGAGTTCCATAAGAGCTCCACTCACAACACAAGTGAGTGTCGGGCCAAGCAGTCACTGGTGGCTGAGCTAAAGGTTTCAGAATCAGATGCATGTTCCGACTCTGAGTCAGAACCTGATAACGGGTATGAAAAAGGGAAGAAGATCATTGATGCGGACCCCAGTGCCACTGTTGCTACCGCAAAGATCCAGAAAAATGAACCCGAAGATCCAGAGGAGGAGGAGCGTCTCTTCCACTCCCAGATGTGGGTAAAGGGCTCCCCGATACAGTTCATTGTTGACAGCGGGAGCCAAAAGAACCTCATTTCGGCAGAGGTCGTGAAGCGGTTGGGCTTACCGACCACAGCACATCCACAACCATACACCATTGGGTGGCTTCACCAAGGGCGAGATCTTCGCGTGAGCCAGCAGTGTCGCCTTCCATACAACATCAAGCCCTTCACGGATGAGGTATTGTGTGACATTGCTCCCCTTGAAGTTTGTGATGTATTACTAGGACAACCATACTTGTGGAAGCGACATGCTGTGTATGAATCAAGGCCCTGTGCTGTTATTATTACATTGGGAAATAAGTTGTTCAGGATACCAGAGGTAGCACCACCTGCCGCCCTCTCTTTGATTACTGCAAAACAATGCAGTAAGATCATTTCCAAAACCAGGAAATTTGTTTTCCTGATGATACGCCCTCAAGGAGAGAAGAAGACAGTGGCCGCGGCCTCCAAACGGGGCCCCTCTGCACGACAACTACAGATGGACAAGATTGTGGAGGAGTACGAGGACATCTTCACCTCCCCGGCAGGGGTTCCTCTGCACTGTCAAGTCAAGCACTCCATCGATCTAACCCCAGGTGCGTCGCTACCCAATGGACCGATTTATCGGCGCTCCGTTCTGGAGAACGATGAAATCAAGAGGCAGATTCAGGAGCTCCTGCAGAAAGGTCACATCCGTCCGAGTTCATCGCCCTGTGGGAGCCCGATCATGTTGGTACAGAAGAAGGATGGGACGTGGAGACTCTGTATTGACTACCGGGCGCTGAACAAGATCACTGTCCGTAATAGGTACCCGATCCCGCGGATTGATGACCTCCTAGACCAACTAAAGGGGGCGAAATATTTCAGCAAGATCGACCTGAAGTCGGGATATCACCAGGTACCAATCGAACCCTCCGATGTGTGGAAGACTGCCTTCAAATCCAAGGAGGGCCTCTTCGAATGGTTGGTCATGCCTTTCGGATTGACGAATGCTCCTGCAACCTTTATGAGGCTAATGGATGACATCTTGCGGCCATTCACCAACTCCTTTGTAGTAGTATACTTGGATGACATTCTGATCTTCAGCCAGAGTTGGGAAGAGCACCTCCACCACATCCGACAGGTTCTCCAAACACTGCGGCAACACAAGCTATGTGCCAATTTGGAGAAATGCACTTTTGGCATGACCTAGGTTCAGTATCTGGGATACATCATTGATGAACAGGGGGTGCATGTCGATCCAGCCAAGATCCAATTCATTCGGTATTGGCCCTCTCCAACCACTCTAACAGAGCTCCGCAGCTTTCTAGGTCTTGCCAACTTCTACCGCAGGTTTGTGTTGGGGTTTTCTCATATTTCTTGGCCCTTGAGTCAAGTCACCAAGGGCGGGGCGAAAGCAAAATTCTTTTGGTCTGAATCTCAATAGAAGGCATTCAGGGAGTTGAAGGATCGCCTCTGCACGGAACCAATGCTCGCGTTACCAAATTTACAACAACCATTTGAGGTCGAGACAGATGCCTCTGACTATGCTATTGGGGCAGTCCTTACTCAACATGGACATCCAGTGGCATATCACAATGAAACACTTTCAGACACAGTCCGGAAGTACCCCACTTATGATAAAGAGATGTATTCCATTGTACAGGCCTGCCGAAAATGGAAGCATTACATTTTGGGGAAGGAAACGGTCATCCACACAGACCACCGACCTCTGCAATTCATACAGACCCAAGGGAAATTGCAGAATGATCGCCATCAGAAGTGGTCTACATACCTGCAACAGTTTCACTTGAATATCAAGTATAAAAAGGGCAGCACCAATAATGTTGCAGATTGCCTCAGTCGACCACCGATCATGGCGCTAACCACCGTGCTCAACTCTTGTGGGCACGAGACTTCTGATTGGCCACTTCTCTATAAAAGCGACCCAGAATTCGGCCACACATACCAGACACTCTTGGAGGGTCGGCAGGTTGCAGATTTTCACCTCCAGGATGCCCTATTATGCCACCTCGGTCACCTTTGTGTTCCTTCAAGCGAGCGTGCCAAGATGATTTGGGAAGCACACTACAGTCGGGCTGCTGGGCATTTCGGGGTCGAGAAAACAGTGGCAGTACTGCAAAATTATTTCTATTGGCCGAATCTTCGACAGGATGTTGGGAAGTACATCCGATCATGTACTGCCTGTGCCATGGCCAAACCGGCCATTAAGAAGCACGGCCTCTATACCCCGTTGCCTACCCCTAGTCGACCTTGGGAATCCATCTCCATGGATTACATGTCAGGCCTTCCTTCCACTAAGCATGGAAATGACTGTGTTTTTGTGGTCGTCGACAGGTTCTCGAAGATGGCCATTATGATGGCCTGCAGGAAGAATATCACAGCAGAAGCCACTGCTAAACTATTCTTTGAACGAGTGTGGGTGCACTTTGGGATCCCACAGTCTATCATCTCAGATCGGGACAGTCGGTTTCTCAGTGCATTTTGGTCCAGTCTCTAATCAATGCTGGAAACCAAACTCACGAAGTCCACATCCTTCCATCCTCAAACTGATGGCCAGACAGAGGTTGTCAATAGGATGATTGTGCACATTCTGTGCATGTATAACTTAAAGCATCCACGCACATGGGACGAGAGCCTCCCCTATGTTCAGCACAGCTACAACCGAGCTCTTCACAGCTCCACTATCCATAGCCCTTTTCAGGTGGGTTTGGGATTCCAGCCACTATGCCCCATTGATGTGGCCATGCCACTTGCAGCTACTCACATGAATTCAGCTCATGTCCAGTCCGAAACAGATAAGGCCACCAGCTTCATTGAGCGCATCCAACATATTCGCCAGCAGGTCCATGACATTCTTGAGAAATCAAATGCCAAGTACAAGCAGCGACATGATCAACATCGGGTGCCATACAAGTTTCAGGTGGGCGACAAAGTCTGGTTGCATTTGCAAAAGGAACGCCTTACTGGAGCCTATCGGAAATTGATACCACTCCGATATGGTCCTTACACCATTACTAAGGCGATGGGAGACAATGCATTTGAGCTCAGCGTTCCCCCATTCCTTGGCCTGCACCCAGTGTTCAATGTGGACCGCCTTCGGCCATACTTTCCACCATTGCTAGACACATCCGACATTGCAGAACAGCTCAAACCCACAGAATTAAATCCAGATTGCATGGAACAAGCTACAACTGATCAGATCAAGAACACTCGCCAACAGAATATCCAACTATATCGAGTTGTCAAAGCAGGCCAACTCCTTCAGCAGGGCAAGTGGCTCAACAGGGAACAAGTTCAGCAGAAGTTTCCTCATCTCATGGAGGAGCTCAACGCAATGGGGACCATTGCTTCCTAAGGGGGGAGGAATGATCCAGGTGGATATTGGTGGCCATCGGCCAAGTCCACCTGGACCACCACCATTGTCTTTCTCAGCATTTTCAGTTTCCTTAATTGTAGCACAACTTACTATTTTTAGCAGTTTTTCGGGTCCTGAACTTCCGGAGCCGTTTTGAGGCCCTAAACGACGTTTTTTGGGGAATCCGGGGGCAACATGGGTCCATGCAGTGGACCGATGTTGCTCGTTCCAATAATGATAGTGCTCGGATAGATCTTTCTAATGAGCTATTGTACGCGTCAAACGGAGATCATATGCCAAAGTTACGACCCCAGGAAGTTGATGTACCAACTTACCCCCAAACGGGGCCCACAGTTTGGCGTTTCATCTCCTAGGGTTAGGTTTTAGAATGTTAAGGGTTTTCCATTGTTTCTCAACAATAAATAGGCCTTCGAGCCTCATTGTAACACAGTTCAGAGGCATGTAGCCATCACATCTCTTCTCAGAGATAAGCTACCATCGCCCTAGCTGGTTTATTTCCATTTCTGGTTGTAAGCATTTTTTCAGTATTTTCCATTAATGAAATGAAGTATTATTTCCGCTGCATCTTTGTGTATATGGTTATTTGTGTAAATTGTTGCGTTCCTGTTTAAATCCGGATCAGGGTTTCTGCTTCCTTGCTGTCCTGGTGCTTTGAATGCCTTGATGGTGATTTGAAGGCAAGGATGGCCTGATGCTTATTGATTTGACTTTCTGGGTGCTTCATCAATGTTCAGGTGCCTCGAGCCCCCTAAAGAATCATGACTGATTCTCTCTGGCGTCTTTTCTTCCACTGATACTCTCTGACAAAATCTAGACTGCTTATCTGATGTGCTGCGGGTCTATTCACCAGTAAATGGCCGTTGTTCGGCCTCTGTATCATCTGGAATTGTCTTCTGATCCTTTTGGTATGTTCTGTGAATAAAACGGATCATTTTTGCGCCTTTTCGGGCTTCCTGGGGCCGCATGGTGAGAAGATTCCTTAAAGATTCCCTGAAGATTCTCCATTTCGGCCTAAGAAATCCTGCGATGAGCGCAAATCATCAAAAACTGCCTTAGAATTCGATTCCGGGGCTCCGAAGTGCGACTTTTGCGCCTCTGCGTCCAAAAAAGGGCTGATGACGTCAGCATGACGTCAGTATTGTACGGTGGGTGGCGTCAGCATGACGTCAGCAGGGCGACATGGCAGGATGACGTCAGCATGATGTCATCACGTACGGACGAGGACATGGCAGGTACGGTGGCGGGGACACGTGGCAGTGACATGGTAGGAGGCCACGCAGGCAGGTGACTCATCGGGTGACTTGGACAAGGGGTGACGTGGGCGGTGACTGTGCAGGGGTGACATAGGCAGTGACGTCACCTAGGCAGGAGGCGGTAAGTGGTATGTGGCGCACCGCTTTTCGGGGATGGCGGTTTCAGAGGGAGGGGCTCCGCCACAGCCCAGCGCCTGACGCGTGGCGGGAGTACGGCGGCAAAACCGCCCATCTCCCAGACGTTAAAGGCCGGGCGGTTCGGGGATGGGGTGGCCCGCCCACCGTCGATCTGCGGGGCTGTGGATCGGACGGCTGGCGGCGGACGCGAAGGGACGGCGGGTTAGGTGCGGGGTATATGCAGAGTATATTCGCTTTTTAATATTTGCGCGGGTGGGTTAAAAACTTAGGGAAACGGGTTTATGAGGGTTTTACAGGCGCGGGCTTAATACTTATGCACAAAAACTCTGGGTTAGGGGCGGAATATGGGTTTTTTAGGGGTTTTTAGGGTTTTTTGGTTTAGGGAAGAGGTTATTATTCTGACCAGATGTCAGAGTAATCCCTGGACACGGATGGGCTAAAAACAGTCCCAGATGGACTGTGATTTCCCTGACTTAGTAAAAATATGGCTATATTGCCAGGGGGGATATTTACATAAGGGGATTTATATACATGTTTAAAATAGGGGAAAGGGGAAAATTGTCAGGGAGTTACATAATAAGGGTGATGAAAAAAGGGAGAGGTTAGTGAATTCCAGCCTGAGTACCTCCAACTGAAAAACTGCCTTAAACCGAAAAATGGATTGCTTATTAAAATTGGAACACAGCAGTGGCACTTAGACTAGCAAACTCTTATGGGCACTTCTTTGGCCATCTGTAGCAAATATGGAGCAGTGCAGCATGCATAGTACGACATATTTGGCATGTAAAAATGTCGATCATGAAAGATGATTAACCTGCTGCAGCAGGAGGCTAACAGTGGCTCCACTTGGGGATGGCTTTTCCTTGTGAAAAGTCAAGAACAACAGGTCAGACTGCCTTGTATTCAATTGTTGTTGTGCTCTGCAAATTTCCCTTGGCTGGCTGCCTTATTGATCCTACCTACATACCTACCGTAACCAGTACTTACTTTGTTGTTAGGTGAAGTGAAATAGCCAATGCAGCCACTTAAGCAATAATAACATGAGTGGGCTTTGCTGCTTCTGCTTGCTGGTGAGACCAACTGAGATTTTGCAATTTGTTATGGCTTTGTCAATCTTTGAGAAGATCAGGAAGCTACTGACCTCCTTTGCGGTGTTTAAATACTGTACAAAATTGTCCTGCAACATATATATACAATTTCTAGACTGAATTAAAGAACTGTACAAAGGTTGAGGATCGCTACCATGCCTTGGAGTCGGGAGATCATCGACAACTCTATACTGAGCCGTGCAGCCTGTTGATGGAGAAGAGCACTGATCTCTTTCATCATTCTGCCTGCCAACGGATAGGTCATTCAGAACTTGCAGAGGTGCTTGTAATTTATTACAATCTGGCTCGAATAGGACTTGACTGATCTGTGCAGGCTGCAGGTCTTCTTCTTCTTTGAACAACTCAGATGGCTGAAAACAAAGAGGCAGGGGATCCACTTGGATCATTTGGTCATATGCTGCTGCTTCTGGGTCCTCCTCAATCTGATATTCAATGGCTCTTTGGGGCTGCAAAACTAGAGGCAATACCTTTGGAACAATATTTTGATTAACCTCCAGACGGTCAATAGCAACACGCGGTGACACTTGATCATATACAGCATGATAGTTATCCTTGATAAATTGAAAAGATTCAAAACAAAAGGGTAAAGTTCCTTCACTGAAATCAACACACTCTGCGTTTTCTTCCTTTTCTTCATAGCTGAGATGGGCATGCTGATCATTGGGTTCAGATTGCTAAATTTGAACACCGCTTCCTGCCAAAATAGGATTTGATTCCTCTGCAAGGCTGATTTGGTCGTTAGGCTCATAATCATCATCATACAGATCATATTTGGGCAGAGAGTTGAAAGAAGAGAAGCTATTATATTCACACAGTATATCTGGAGACTGCTCCATCATGTATGGCTGAATGAATATGTCATCTGTTTTGTGGCAGGTTTGTTCGTGAATGTCACTACTTTCCTTTTGTGAAACAAATCTGTTCTAGTGCTCTGAACATTCCACTTTCATTGTGATCAGCTGCATCATTTCCTCTGTCCTTTGTAACACACTATGAAATCTTTCTTCTTGCTCTGCTTTGTGTTGTTCTTCCCTCCTTCTTAGATTTGCCTCTACGTCCACAGCTATGTCCTGCATCTGTTTCAAAGTGGACGGGTATCTTTCTCTCAAACAGAATTCCATCTCTGTGTCAAATGCTCTAGGATATTGCAATAGAGCTAGATCCAGGGGAGGTCTTATATTTAAAGGCATGGACTGATACACTTGATTGAATCTGTTTGAAAACTGCTGAACAGATTCATCTGGATGCCTTTCTAAATGATTGTATTCTTCAATGAGCATGAAGAGATTACCTATGATCATCCATCTATCAAGGAAAAGCTTGGCACACTGCTGAAACTTAGAGATGCTCGCCTCAGGCAACGCTTTAAACCAAGTCCTAGCTTCGCTTTGCAAAGAAAGGGCAAATAGTCTAAGACTAACATCTTCATCTTCCACTTCAAATGTATTAAGATAATCTTCAAAAGCCTGGATATGTTTCTGGGCAGTAATACCATTCTCTCCATCAAATCTAGGGAGATATTCAGGATGATTTGCCGGCAGAGGACCAAGCACAGGAGGCAAAATGAGCGGCTTATATCTTTCAGGAACTTTACGAGGCACGGGAGTATGTACAGGAACTAGAAGACTGGACTCTATTTTTGGTTCCTCCTTGGCTGTATGATGATTTTCAACAGCATTTGAAAGCTGCTGCTCTGATGTGCAAGGAGGCTTTTCAACAACCTTTTCCAAAGGAAAAACATAAAAATCTGACATAAAATCGTTTTTAAAGTACAATATGCACAGCAAAATCTGGTGCAAGAGAAAGAACATGATTTCTTGGATGATAGTCCAGGTCAAGAGCCTGGTCTGCTTATATATCTCCTTCGGGTTCATTTCTCCAGCGGAGTCTTTATTATGAGGATGATGTGGAGTCGCCAGGTGGATGAATCAACCTTGAAGTGCCTGATCTCTGTCCACCGTCACAGATCAGAGCTGAACATGAAAAACCCTGAAGAAAAGGAACACTTTCTCCAGAAAATGAGGCGAACTGGTCAAAATTGAGGATTTACACTAATAAACACATGATTCACTTCCCCAGCGGAGTCGCCATTATGTTATCACTCAGGTTGTCCCTTTTGACTCCTAAAGGGATACGGCCGAGGTAACCACAAACCAACTTTGGACTGCAGGTCCTAGCCTACCTGCAGTCAGAGAGGGCTCTCTCTTTATGATTTAGCTTTGTTGAAAGGGATGATTTTAGGCTAGATATGATGCACAGGGGTTTTTATTGAGTTGTGGTGGGAAAACTGACACTTTAAGGTATAGAGGCAGAGTATAGCCTGAATCTTTCAAGCCATTGGGCGTGGAGTCGAGGAGGGGAACTGCTGGTGCGTTTTCTTAATAACAGTGAGGGAACATGGAGCAAGATAGCTGAGGTTGAAGCAAATTTTAGGTTTAAGGGATGAATTGAATGCTAAAGAAAGAGAGGCAGTTAAGAATCTCTCCAACAGATTAGTAGAGAAAATCACAGGGCGCTACCTAGGGGCAGTTAAGAATCCCTAGATAATTGGCCAACATAGGTGAATTGGGGTAAACATGAGCCGGAAGGAATTCAATGTTCATAACCAATTCTTTAGAGGAAAACATCAAGAAACAGCAGAAATTGAGCATAGAGAGTATTTAAACTAATTCTAGGCTATTCCTTTTTTCTGCTACTTAGATAATGGCAAACACATAAACAGAGATAAGAGGCACTTATTGCTTCAGACTGCAGCGCAGGAATTCCATCTTCAACTCTTCAAAACATTCATCAACAACAGACAGTTCGCTCTCCAAGCTTTAAGCAATCTTTAATTACAGAAAAGTTCAGGTATACACAGCGAGTCTCTAGTGAAAATTCTCAATTTACCAACCCTTAAAACTATACAGAGGGTGGTATATATAGGGCAAAAACCCTCTGGAGAGTTCCTTTATTACATTTTGACCTAATTAGGTCATAAAAAATGACTACTTGACCTAATCCTATCCTGAAATAAATACAAAAATATCTCGGGCCGTACTCAGAGCTAATGTATCAAAACTGAATAAATAATGTTGTCCTTGGTGGCTTGCTGCAGTGTTTTCTGCAATAAATGAGTATGGGTTTCTGCTTCCTTGCTGTCCTAGTGCTTTGAATGCCTTTATGGTGATTTGAAGGCAAGGATGGGCTGATGCTTATTGATTTGACTTTCTAGGGGCTTCATCAATGTTCAGGTGCCTCGAGCCCCCTAAAAAATCATGACTGATTCTCTCTGGCGTCTTTTCTTCCACTGATACTCTCTGACAAAATCTGGACTGCTGATCTGATGTGCTGCGGGTCTATTTACCAGTAAATGGCCGTTGTTCGGCCTCTGTATCATCTGGAATTGTCTTCTGATCCTTTTGGTATGTTCTGTGAAGAAAACGGATCATTTTTGCGCCTTTTCGGGCTTCCTGGGGCCGCATGGTGAGAAGATTCCTTAAAGATTCCCTGAAGATTCTCCATTTCAGCCTAATAAATCCTGCGATGAGCGCAAATCATCAAAAACTGCCTCAGAATTCGATTCCGGGGCTCCGAAGTGCGACTTTTGCGCCTTTGCATCCAAAAAAGGGCTGATGACGTCAGCATTGTACGGCGGGTGACGTCAACAGGGCGACGTGGCGGGATGACGTCATCACGTATGGATGATGACGTGGTAGGTACGGTGGCAGGGACACGTGGCAGTGATGTGGCAGGAGGCCACGCAGGCAAGTGACTCATCGGGTGACTTGGACAAGGGGTGACGTGGGCGGTGATTGTGCAGGGGTGACGTAGGCAGTGACGTCACCTAGGCAGGAGGCGGTAAGTGGTATGTGGCGCACCGCTTTTCGGGGATGGCGGTTTCGGAGGGAGGGGCTCCGCCACAGCCCAGCGCCTGACGCGTGGCAGGAGTACGGCGGCAAAACCGCCCATCTCCCGGACATTAAAGGCCGGGCGGTTCCAGGATGGGGTTGCCCGCCCACCGTCGCTCTGAGGGGCTGTGGATCGGACGGCTGGCGGCGGACGCGAAGGGACGGCGGGTTAGGGGCGGGGTATATGCGGAGTATATTCGCTTTTTAATATTTGCGCGGGTGGGTTAAAAACTTAGGGAAACGGGTTTATGAGGGTTTTACAGGCGCGGGCTTAATACTTATGCACAGAAACTCTGGGTTAGGGGCGGAATATGGGTTTTTTAGGGGTTTTTAGGGTTTTTAGGGTTTTTTGGGTTTTTTGGTTTAGGGAAGAGGTTATTATTCTGACCAGATGTTAGAGTAATCCCTTGACACGGATGGGCTAAAAACAATCCCAGATGGACTGTGATTTCCCTGACTTAGTAAAAATATGGCTATATTGCCAGGGGGGAATATTTACATAAGGGGATTTATATACATGTTTTAAATAGGGGAAAGGGGAAAATTGTCAGGGAGTTACATAATAAGGGTGATGAAAAAAGGGAGAGGTTAGTGAATTCCAGCCTGAGTACCTCCAACTGAAAAACTGCCTTAAACCGAAAAATGGATTGCTTATCAAAATTGGAACACAGCAGTGGCACTTAGACTAGCACACTCTTATGGACACTTCTTTGGCCATCTGTAGCAAATATGGAGCAGTGCAGCATGCATAGTACGACATATTTGGCATGTAAAAATGTCGATCATGAAAGATGATTAACCTGCTGCAGCAGGAGGCTAACAGTGGGATCCTTGCCATCAAACTTCCTCATATCAATTTTTGGAATATGGTGGGTCTTCGATCCAACATTAGAGTCTATGAAATCATGATTAACATTTCTTTTGTTCTCATCATGAGTTTCCTTTACTACCCTTTCACCATTAGTAAGTATTTCTTGTAGAAAATTTGTCAAATCTGTCTTCAAATCTGCCATGCCTGTCTTCAAATATGTCTTCAAATCTATCTTCAAATCTATCTTCAAATCATACATCTTAGCTTCCACGTCATTCATCTTAGCTTCTACATCTTTCTTTAAACCATCCATCTTAGATTCTGTTACTTTTTTTGTGAGTGACATTTGTTGCACTTGGTCTCGTAATTTTGATATATCATGTTGCATTTCTTCCTCTTATTCATAAGTCATGCTAGAGCTTTCAGGTTGCTTACTAGGTGTTTTCATTTTCTTTCCTCAGGGCATCAGTTACCAATAATAATGCTCTACTATGTCGTTTGAATTCCTTCAAAATAATTTTTCAAACCAAGCTTAAGCAAAAATTTAAAAAAAAATCTACACACATTTTTTTCACTTTGTAGGAGCTCGATATTGCCTCTGATGTATCTCTGTAATTTTGAATCTTCTAGTTCTGAAATTGTGACCTACAGTAGCCCTCTATGCCCTCTTTCCAATGCCACCAGCCTGCTCAAATTTAGATTCTCCAAGGCAGATTTATGCACAATCTCCCAAGATGACCTGATTATAGACCTTTTCAAAAGAGCAAACTTGTAGGAAGTGCCATGTGTCACTATTTCGACCTTAGGATCTAAAAAATATACATAGGAAACTACAGTTCGTCCTCTTTCTATAACTTCTTATGAAATTTCAATCTGATGCTCAAAACAAAAGTTATTACTATTTTCCCCATGTCACATATTTGGAATGTAATTCGGGAGTCTGCAAAAATGCCAACTTCCTCATATCATATCTCCGCGAATATAGCGCAGAAAGCTCTGAAATTCAGACCTGTGATTCAGAATGATTTCAGCCCAAATGGGTTTTTTTTTAGCGTCTGAAACTTTGCAGAAACAAAGTTATAGTGCAAATTCCACAATGACCTGTTTGGAGCAGCGAAACCCTAGAATTCAAAGCTCTGATACCAAATGTTATGAAACCAACGCACAAAAGATAGAAAATATAGATCAACGCCTTAGAATTAAGTCTCTTCAAGGGGGTAACCTCCTTTACATTACACAAATGAATGATTCTTTGATGATTCAAATGACAAAACCTCCTTTCTATATATAGGAGTCTAAGGAGTCACAATATAACCCAGCCGACCTAACAATAATAATATAAAGGCACAAAAATAATAATAGAGGGATTCTATGGGGCACAGTAATAACAATATGGGGACAATAGGGGCACAACAATATTAATAAGGGATACAACTACAATAGTAATGGGGTAATCACTAGTATTAGAGGGACTTAACAGAGTGCTAATTTATAGCAGCCTATTTCAATTAATTTGAGTTATTGTTAGTGTAACTAGTTCTCATGGTGAGTAAAACTAGTGGATGTTCATTCAAGGGTGTGTAACCTTTTTGACATTGAGTGATCATCCAATTAAATTATCGATTAACCTAAATTAAATCATGTATGAAGAAAATTTAAGTTACCTAGTTGAGATTGGAGTTCAAGGGTAGTGTACTATTCGTTGTAAACTATTCCAAGTTTTACATGTCATGCATGCAGTCAGAGAAGGACCTATTGGAATTGCACAATCTAGATTGAGGAATTTATTAATTAATAGGGAGCTAATTCCATGAGGAACAATGCAAGGAAATAGGGGCTTGGAGGCTTGACATTTTTGTAGGTTTTAACCCTATACAGAAATTACCTGCATACGAATTCTTAAACAAAGAAAATAAACAATGCGAGAGCATAACCCATAAAACACATATGCACAGAGATTTTTTCCCTGGATCCCAAAACCAGGACTACCAGCTTGATTTTTCATTATGTTCCTTTCAATGTTACAATACATATTTATACATGCCGAAGCATCCAATACCATGGACCGAAAAACCATCGCGTCCAATACCATGTGCGAAAATCATGCACAAAACCATAGGTAGGTTCGCCCAACCTAATATAGGGTCCAAAAAAAAATTTCCCGGGGCGCTGCCCCGGACCCCGTAGAGGGGGGCTACCCGCCCCCCTCTAACCCCCCGTTTAACTACGAAGGTTAGTCGTGGAAAGAATATAACACAACCCAACAATTTTGGCCAAGGTCGGTCAGTCAAATAGAGGATAGAAGATACAGGTGCAAGTTGAGCTCAAGCTTGAGCATAACTTATTTTATTCATCAAGATTCTTTGATTAATGCAATACAAATACGAAGGGGTTTTGAGCAGTTGCTTTCCCCTAGATAAATCTTTGTGTATGTGTGTTAATATTGATGTATTTTAATGATTTGTGTTCTCTATCATGAATTTACTTCCACAAATCAATAAAGTAGCTTCTACTCTTGTGATTTAGTAAATTTCATGAGCAATTTAGAATCTACACATTAATTTCTACATGGTATCAGAGCTATATTCATAGTAGAGAAGAGATTTCGAAGTTGTCATTGTAGGAGGTTCGAATTTGAAGATCAGTGTTACAGGTTTTCTTTAGGACTGAGAAGATGGCTTTAAATGGACTCAGGCTCGAGTATGTTTTGGAAGGAACCACAAATTTTGTGGCATGGAAGATCCAAATGGAGGAAGTATTGGATGATAATGGGTTGCTAGAATACATCAAGACAAATGTAGCAAAACCCCCAACATTTGATGCCCAAGATCTTGCTCAGTGGAAGAAGGATGTGGATAAAGTGAGGAGGATCATATTGGAGGGAGTTCAAGATCATATTGTCTCGAATCTCCATGGGAAAGAGACTCCATTCACGATGTGGAAAATATTGAATGAGTTGTTTGAGAACAATAGTGACCATAGGAAGCTGGCACTCAAGGATAAGCTTCGAGTTATTAAGATGCAAAAGAATGAAACAATTCTGTAGTACCTGACCAGGTTTACACAGTGTCGTGATGAACTTGGAGGGGTTGGTATTGCTTTCCCTAAAGAATATCTGGTAGCTCTATCCCTCTTGGGACTTCCCAAGAGTTGGCATAGCTATCAAGATTCAGTAAATGGTAGAGAGAAACTACCAATCTGAGTGGTTATGGTTTGATCTAGTGCATGAAGAAAAATGGTAGAGAAACAGAGACGAGGCTTCATCCAAGGTTGAGGATGAGGAGAACTGTGCCTTGGCTAGAAAGGAAAAGAAAGGGAAAGGGAAGAAATCCCAATCCAAAGTAGAATCTAGTCAAGGGGGCAAGAAGAAAGACTTCTCCAAAATCAAGTGCTTTCACTATCATGAACTGGGACACTGTGCCACAAAATGTCCACACAAGAAGGCATTGTAAGAAGACCATAGGAGGAGTAGCAGGTGAAGCCTTGGCTTCACAGTTCGAACTTGATTTTACCCTCATTACATGCATGGAAAGCATAGTGATTGGTAGTGTGTGTTATCTCGACAGCAGTGCCTCATTCCACATGACGAGCAACAAAGAATTTTTCAGTGACTTGGAGGAGAAGGATCTCCGTATGCACATCGAGATGGGAGATGATGGAAGGTATAGTGGGACCAGCATTGGTACCATTACTTTTGAGAGGGATTATGGCTCCCCTCTTAGGCTCAAGGATGTGATGTATGTATCGGGTCTCAAGAAGAATCTAGTTTTTGTCGTGGTGTTGGAAGATCATGGCTACGATATGATATTCAACAAAAGGAAGGATTTCTTGAGACACATCATCATGGGACAAGTGAAGAAAATTGGGGTTCAAGTGTAGAACCTCTAAAATTAGATGTGGAGAACTGTGCAACATTGAGCACAAAAGCAAAGAAGGTGTAGAGTCGAGATTTCGGTGAATTATGGCATAAAAAACTTGGCCATTTGCATCATGGCGTTTTGAAAATCATGCAACTGATTTCTATAGGCATCCCCAATGGAGAATTAGAGTAGCAACATAATGAAAAGGGTGTACATTCAGGAAGTACACAAAAGATACCTTCAATGATCAGGATAGTAAGGTGCATGCAATCCTTGAAAGGATCCACTCTGATGTATGTGGACCTTTCTCAACAGCCACCACTGCCAAGCACACGTATTATGTTATATTTGTGGATGATTTCTCATGAAAGTGTTGGATCTACTTCATGCAGAAGAAAGAGCAGACGTTCTCCAATTTTTTTGAGTTTAAAGCACTTATTGAGAAAGAGATTGGCAGGAAAGTGAAGTCTCTCAGAAGTGATAATGGTGGTGAGTATGTGTCGAATGAGTTTAAATTTTTTTGTCCAAAGGAAGGAATTCAAGGGGGGTTGACAACACCTCATAAACCACAACATAATGGGGTGGTTGAGAGGAAGAACATAAGTATTGTGGGAGTAGCACGAGCGATGTTGCATGACCAAATGCTACCTCTACACTTGTGGGCTAAAGCATGCAACACAACAGTCTATTTGCAGAACAAGAGTCCTCACGAGATTCTTGGCATGAGTACACCAGAGGAAGATTTTTTAGGGAAGAAACCAGATGTGTCACACTTTAGGATCTTTGGATCATCAGTTTACTGTCATGTTTCCAAGGAAGCAAGAAAAAAGCTAGAGCCGACAACATAGTTGGGCATATTTGTGGGGTAC
The DNA here is from genome assembly GCA_031772625.1 of Pinus tabuliformis. NCBI lineage: Eukaryota > Viridiplantae > Streptophyta > Pinopsida > Pinales > Pinaceae > Pinus > Pinus tabuliformis. The sequence goes on along the minus strand of CM062806.1, from coordinate 246,351,338 downwards.
ACAGATACACCTCACAACTATCAGGTGTACTTGTCATCCCTCAAGATGACAGTGGTCAGATTGGATTTGAAGTTTGATGAGGATAAGGAAATGAGGTTTTCTCTTGAGAGGGAGCTTTAGTTGCAGCTTGATCATGATCTTTTGGATCCAAAGGAAGAACCTTAGGAAGTTGTGGAGCATCCACAAGCAAAGGAGGAGAGAGTAGAGACATCCACTCAAGAAAAGACATCCAGAGAAGGGAGGAAGAGGACTAGGGAAGCTGATAGATTATTACAGGATGTTAGAGAGAATGTGAGAGCACCTGCATCATAGCATAGGTGGAAGAGGTCACCATATCGGTACACTAGCTACATGGCTTTGATGAGCGAACTTGTAGAGATAGAGCCATCCTCATTCGAGGAAGTTGTAGAGAAAACAGTATGGGTTGATGCTATGGTAGAGGAATATGATTCCATTATCATAAATAGCATTTGGGAAGTGGTCCCAAGACCAGCAGACAAATTACTGGTTGGTTCGAGATGGATTTACAAGGTAAAGCATGCAGCATACGAGATCATAAAGAAACACAAGGCTAGATTTATGGCCAAGGGGTTCTCTTGGGTGGAGGGAATTGACTAATAGGAGACCTTTTCTCCAGTAGCAAGGTACTCATCCATCAAGTCAATTCTAGCACTGTCAACACAGATGGGGTGGGATATCCACCAAATGGATGTGAAGACAACATTCCTCAATGGAATTATTGAAGAAGAGGTGTATATTAAGTAGCCAGAGGGTTTTGAGACTTTTGACAGAGAGTTTCATGTGTGCATCTCAAGCGAGTGTTGTATGGAGTCAAGCAAGCACCCCGTGCTTGGCATACCTGGATTGACAACTATCTCACCGATTTGGGTTTCATAAAAAGTGAACTAGATGCCAACCTTTATGACATTGTGGTAGAAGGTAAATTATTGATTATTGTTTTATATGTCGATGACTTGATCCTTACTGGTGATGAGAAGATGATCAGATCTTGCAAGGAGGACCTTTCAAGAGAGTTCGAGATGAAGAACATGAGACTCATGCATTATTTCCTCATTTTTGAAGTATGGAAAGGAGATGGGGAACTATTTATCTCTCGGGGAAAGTATGCCAATGAGATACTGAATAAGTTTCACATGGAGAGTATAAAAACCATGGACACTCCTCTAGCAGGTAACTAAAGGAAAGAGGATGACAATTCAGGTAAGGAAGTGAGGGCTACCATTTACATGCATCTTGTGGATTCACCCATATATTTGGTGAACACATGACCAGGCATGTGTTATGCAGTTAACAAACTTAGGCAAGCCATGGTTAAGCTAACAAAACTGTATTGGAAGGAAGCAAAGCATGTGTTGTGATACCTCATAGGCACTACTCAGTTTGGTATTTAGTACAGATGGACAGAGGGAGTGAATTTGCAAGGCTTCACAAATGCATATTAGGCAAGGATTCCATCAGACAGGAAGAGCACTTCAGGAGGAATTTTTAGTGTTGGGTCAGCAACAATTTCTTGGTACAATAGGAAGTAGAGATTTGTGGCACTCAACTCAGCAGAAGCAGAGTACATGGCTACAAGTCAAGCAACATGTGAGGTTATCTAGATGAGAAAGATTCTTGTTGGGTTATTTGGTTGGAAGATGGATCCTACAGTGATTTATTGTAATAATAAAAGTTGTATCAAACTCTTTGAGAATCCAGTATTTCATGATCGATCCAAGCATATCGACATCTGGTATCACCATCTATGAGATTGTGTGCAGAGTCAGATTATGTTGTTGCAGTACATTTTGAAAAAGGAACAAAATGCAGATATTTTGACAAAGGCCTTGTCAAGAGGAAAATTAGAGTTCCACAGAAGTAAGATTGGGGTATCTGATAATCCCTTTCTTGCTGAGAGGGAGTGTTGAAAATGCAACAAGAAATTCCTAAATTTATTGTCCCTTGATTAAACTAAGAGAAATTTGAATTTCAATCTCAACATAATACTTAAGGTAGTTAACTAAGGTGACATGGCTCTTGTCACTCAGTCAACTCAGTAAATTCGAGTTGGAGACAATTGATTTCAGTTCTACATGATTTATTTCTATTTTGTAGTAATCTATTTCTGTTAATTTGAGTTATTTTCAGTGTAACTAGTTCTCACTACCAGTAGAACTATTGGAGGTTCAGTCAAGAATGTGAAACTTTTGTCACACTGAGTGATCATCGAGTTAACTAATCAATCAGCCTAAATTAACTCATGCATGTAGATAATTTGAGTTACCCAGTTGAGGTTGGAGTTCAAGGGAAGTGTACTATCAGTTGTAAACTACACCAAATTGTACAGGTCATGCATGCATCAAAGAAGGACCTATAGGAATTACGCAATCTAGATTTAGGATTTTCCTAATTAATAGGTAGATAATTCCTTGAGGAACAATGCAAGGAAATAGGGGCTTGGAGGCTCAAAATTTTGGCTAAGTATTGGCCAAGGTTGGTCAGTTAGGCAAAGGATATAAGATACAGGTGCAGGTTGAGCTCAAGCTTGAGTAGAGCATATTGTATTCATCCATATTCTTTGATTAATGCAATACAGATAGTAAGGGGTTTTGTGCAGTTGGTTTCCCCTAGATAAATCTCTATGTATGTGTGTTAAATATTGATGCAAGTTAATGGTTTTTTTTCTCGATTCTGAATTTACTTCTGCAGACCAGTAGAATAGCTTCTAGTCTTGTGATTTATTAAATTTCATTAGAAGTTTAGAATCTACACATTAATTTCTAGAAAAAATATTTTGTAGCACCTACAACAAGCATTTTCAGTGTTGTGTGTGAGCTATTGAAATCTTGTCTTGGCATGTTGGTTGTGCATGTGTTGAAGTGGAATCCCTTGTAGGTTGAGTGAGGTCATAAAAAGGATTACAAGGCTTGAGAGAGATCTCCCATATCATTAGGAAAAGGAAATATCCATTCTTATTTTGAATATATATTGTAAATAATTTGTTGAAATTCCATAATGTGTTTAAATACATAGTTGTGGGTGCTTATGTTGGATCATACTGGGTTATGGGTAGCTGGGGTAACCTAACCTATCCCTATCACACCTTCAAGTGCTTGGTATATTCTACCAACTTCAAGATTTGGGGAGTTGTAATTCCAAACAAAGCACTAGGGGGAAATTGACCTCAAAAGAAGGCTCCCAAGTGGGTACTTCTTCAAAAAGGGGGAATAATAATTGTCATATCCATCACAATCAAGAGGGGGTATAATCATTGGTCGATCCATCTCAATTATGCCTTCCTTTGTAATTTCCTTGGACTTCCTTATTGAGACATAGATATGATAAATAATTTATGTTCCTTAGACATATGCCTTTGATACAATTTCCATCATAATTATATCAAATATCCAATTGCTAACATTCTACTACTTCTGCTAATTCAACTTGTGGACCCTAAGGGGTTGAAAAATATTTGGAGCAATCACAAAAGAGGATGCAAATATTAAACAAAATTGGGTCAATTTTTTGGACAATGACCACCACCAATATCTTTTTTATTAGTTGAGAAGATTAAAACCATGTTTTTGGGTGAGAATGCTCAACTTGTGATTTGATCTCCTCCCTAAGACCACTTATAAACAATCCTTGAAGAACCCACTAATCACACCTTCTATTGTGTTAGTCTCTCGAAGGAAGTAATAAAATATTTAATTATGTTAGTATGGTGCAAATTGGTTAACATCCCCAAAAAAATATTGTTAGTTTCAAATTGAACATAGATGGCCTTTATAGATTATTTCTAGTAAATGCTCCCTTGATATGCCTTCTTTTTCCATTACCACCGCTACCAAAGACCCATGTCCAAATATAACACATCCACTAAGAGTTTCAATTGTTCATCATCAATATGTTGTAGGGAAAATGAATGTTCCATCTAGCCACTCATATTATTCTATCAAAGCCGTTGATTTTTTTCAATCATATCGTGGTTAATCTATGCATCATATGTGGTTGAATGCCATGAAAAAATGACTTGATATGATTTTCGTTGTTTACTGGATATCCATTGCTATAAATTTGTCTCAATCTATCATTCCAAATTTCTAATTGACTATTGATGGTGGTTCAAAAGTTGTAGATTTGATTATTGAGGATGGTTTGGAATATGGACATGTTGTTCCAACTTTATTGACTTGAATAAATGAGAGATTGCAACTTATCTTCTAAGATGGCGATATTTTTTCTATTTTATAATAGTTGTGATGGGATTGCTTGGATCAACAAGGAGGTTTAGTAATGAATTACACCAATGTGATGAACATTGCATAATTATTGTTTTGAGATATGTCATGCATAATGGTCTTGGTAGGCTTAGGACCACTACTAAAAAAAATTAACTACTGAGAAATTTTTACATTAACAAAATTTCAAAACTATGGATATCACAATTTCCATTGCAATTTCATTGTTTGGGTTATAGAGGTTCATTAGGGGCTTAAGAGCAAGGGGATATTAAATTCTATGGTTCTCTAATATACCTTGGGAGTTCAAAAGATAGTACACAATCAATCTTTCATGGAAATATGGAGGATTAATTATACCCTTAGCCATACTAGTCAATTCCTTGGTAATACACAATCCTTGAGTTGTGCTTGGTGTACTCTAGTGACAAATAATATAAAGGATTTTGTAAGGTGGCTTCAAGTATGCCTATGGGGTTTCTGGTAGACCTGAAGGCATGTGTAAGATTGAATTGGTGAACAAATTTTGTCTAACGTGGTACTATTTACCATGTACTTACAGAGGTGTACAAAGGCATCCAACCAAGTGGTCTCACTTGTATTCCATATATGTATGCTTCCCAATCATAGTTTGAACCATTATATAACAAATTCTTGTATTTATAGATGTTGGAACATGTCTAGCCTAAAAGAACAATTCTCTAAAAATAGGATGTGTGGGGACAAAATCAAATGCTTTGATACCACTTGTAGTGTCCTTATAAAGTAAACATGGAGAATTTAAGAGAAATATATGAAGAAATGCATTCTACATTAAATAAGAGAAACAAACCTAAATATAAGACCTCCAAAATCATAACCTTTATTGATATCCTAAAATGATAGCAATCTCTATTGGCCTCATTGAGGGGAAAACTTGAAATGAGGAATACTCTAAAACAATGATAATCTTTGAAAAAACATTACATAGCTTCCTTCCTCTATAAATAGTTTCTCACTACTCAAAACCTGACAATTGGTGGTCACAATATTAATGGGTACCACCTACTTAGTGAGCCTTGTTTCATAAAAAGTGGGTCTTTTATGTTAATTATCCGCACATCATCTACTTATTGGACATATTCCATAAGGATGAGTCGTTTAAATTAATTAGTTGCATATCAATTTCCTAGTGGGCCTTATTCCATGAGGATGAACCCTTTATGTTAATTAACCACACATTGATTGCTTAGTGGGCTTTATTCCACTAGGATGACCCTTTTCATTAATTAACCACACACCAACCACCTAGCGTCCCTAATTCAAATAGGATGGTCTTGTACATTAATTAATTAATTGTTAAGTACATTTGACTGGGGAGGTTAGGATAGGAAATAAAATCACTATAACACAACCTTGAGTCTTTTATTAGTGCCATAAAGGATTATGACTCTACAACATTCGAGGATTATTACAACATCAAAAAAATTCACTTGTTTTCTTTTAGTTATTGTCATTTCCTAGAATGATTAGAATGTTTATTCCAAGACCACTCATGACTTCCTTAAAATAACTATTTTGTATGGGAATAAGCTACCTCATCATAATCAATCATTAAGATCCTTTACCATGCCAATGCTATAATAAACTAGGTGTTGCTCAATATATATGTTCAGTTTTTACAATGATACATTTGTGCTTTGGTATCCAAGATACATGCATTAGAAATACAATTATATCATGAGAGTAATGGAACTTTGGGGTTTACTCAACACACTTATCATTAGTAACAATACATATTTTTTGATATAAAAATTGCTTTAGTGAATTGTTATGGCTCTTGCAATATGCCTCAAATTGGATCATATAAGAGAGAAATAGCCCAAAAATATGAGAAAAATGTTATAATATATTAAGTACTACTTACACAAAGGCTCTCCAAAAATATCACAATACAAAGTTATGACCTGTAATTTCTAAAAAAATCCATAGATTGAAAAATTATCTCTTGAAGAGAACATGGTAATAACTCTCAAATAAGAATAAGCCCTTACTATTGTCCTTTTGGGTAAAGGTGACTTGTAGCCTTAATTAGAGATAATTATGAAGAGAATTCTTTGCCATATCATGATTATTATATTTGTTTATTCTTAGCCAAGAATAAAAATTTAAAATATCAAACAAGTTTTCATAGATAAGTTGAGAGAATCAATTCTTCAAAAACATTAATTGAATAGATTTTCACCCTAGAAGTCTCCTGGAGTTCATGATAAAAGTTTTAGTGGTATGACGACTTCCATGGCAAGAATACCCCTAAGTTCTAATAGAATACCCACCAAATGTTGATGTTAAATATGGTTCAACCTCAACTATAACATAAACTTAACATATTTAGGATAACAATCAACACATTTAGCATATCTACAACCAAACAACATAACCACCACATATTTGATCTTAAACATGAATAATTAATCATGTGATACACAACATTTATGAGGAAAACAACTCAAATATCAGGAGGGAATCCGACATCACAAACACAAAGAACTTATCTTATTCCTACAAAATTCATGTTCATCCATAATGCTCCTCGCTTGATCCTAATACACTATTTGTACCTACCTCAACAATGAGAGAAGTGGATCCCAAAAACAATAAAAAAGAATACAATCATGCTAATATTTTCCCTTCCCTAATACATTCTCCATATCTATAAATGGAGGAACTCTTAATAAAGTCAACCTCAATCACAAGTTAAGGGATTGGTCAAAATCATTAATCTTGTTCCTCATAACATCCCATTTTTGTGTTACTTAAACAATGGTATTTTTTCTTGAAGACAATAACACAACAACATAAAGATCTAAATGAAACAAAGTATAACCTATTACATAAATGAGATGGAAGGTATGCCAAGATTCCATTATGCATATAACAACTTCACAATTTAATCAACATAACTTGTTGTACATAATTTAAACAAAATAAAATATACTTGTGACCCTTAGCTTACTAAACTCTAGCTATTGATCCAAGAAATGCTTCAAAACCCCGTGATCCAATCATCAATGAAAGGGCGATGCACACAGTGGTTGATTTTGCACCCAACTAATGCAACTATGTTCATTGGCATCACACCTCAAGCAAGACTCATTCTTATTGAGGTGAGAAATTTAGGCACACAAATAATTTATAATATAATTCATAATTCCCAAGTACCATCACAAATCAGATTCATTGATTAACATTAATGTGGTGAAAGGGCTCTTAGTCTATGACACCCCAAAATCCCCTTAAGGTATGGAGTGCAAAGGTCTTACCACTACCCTTAGCAACCATACTTGGAAAATGGAACTCCTCTACAAGGACACTACTAGCATCATTGCCCTTAGTGCACATAGTCACACTCAATAGTGGGATCCTAAGGGCTTAGAAAGAATAATACAAGTAGCTAGGCACAAAATGAGCCTTGGTAACCCAAAACTTGGTAGCATGCTCATAACCTCTTAGTCCACTTAAACTATGTTGGAGCAACCAATAATGTTATATACCAAGTATAGAATTCAAATCATAGATTTCTCACACAAAAATGCTAAACTTTACGATACTCCCTCTTAGTCTAGTTGACTCTTCCTTGTTAGTTTTCCCTAAGCCCAACAAAATGCTTAACGTGTCGGTAAATTTTTCATACCTAGAATTTTATTATAGCTTTTAACCCTGTATAGATAATACCTATAAACAAATTCTTAAACTAACAGAAAAGATATAATGGTAATCACAAAAAATATGAACATATATTTTTCTCCTAGAACCCAAAACTGGGGAAACCAAATCGATTTTTCATTATTTTCCTTCACAATATTACAATACATTATATACATGTTGAAGCATTCATAAATCATCAATCCATTAACCATGGATTAGAATATAATTATAGTTCCTTTGATTGGATCTACAAAACCACAGCAAAAACTACCATGCACCCAAAAATTGTTGAAAATGGACGCAAAAAAAAAACATTTTATTTTCTCGGGGTGTTGCCCCTACGACCCCCCAAACAGGGGAGGCTACCCTAGCCATGGCCCACACATACGTATTACGCATGACAATTTTCGTGCAAAGAATATAACACATACTTAACATTTATTTTTATTGAAAACCTAGAAAACTCAAAAATAAAATCTACACACAATTAACACAACTGAGTTGCTAACAAATTATGCACAACAAAAACAAGAAATCCAAGAACATAAAATTTCTACACAACTTTTGTAGGTTTTAACCCCGTACAGAAATTACCTGCATACACATTATAAAACACAGAAAATAAACAATGCGAGAGCATAACACATAAAGCACATATACACAAATATTTTCCCCTAGATCCCAAAACCGGGACTACCAGCTTGATTTTTCATTATGTTCCTTTCAATGTTACAATACATATTTATACATACCGAAGCATCCAATACCATGGACCGAAAACCATCGCTTCCAAAAAAAACATGTGCGAAAATCATGCACAAAACCATAGGTAGGTCCGTCCAACCTAATATAGGGTCCAAAAAACAAAATTTTTCGAGGCGCTGCCTCGGACCCCATAGAGGGGGGTTACTTGCACCCCTCAAACCCCCTATGACCCCCCCCCCCCGCTACGCAATCGACGCAACGAAGGGGGGGCTCTAACCCCCTGGTTAACTACATGGGCTAGTCGTGGAAAGAATATAACACAACCCAACATTCTTCCACTTGTTGTTTTCTTTCCACAAGGGGCCACAAGAGAGCTTAGTCAATTATCCAGCCCTGCAATGCCCATTGTTTCTCTACACCAAGAGAACTTCTCAGAGCTCACAGATTTTATCAATGCATCTGTAGTATTCTTCAAAGTGTCCACCTTTACCAACAACACCTTTTTGCCTTCTATCATATCCCTCACAAAGTGATACTGAACATCCATATGCTTTGTCTTTGAATGATATGCAGGGTTCTTTGCCAAGAAAATTGCACTTTGGCTGTCATAGTCTATCCTTATAGCTCCCTGTACTAACCCCATACTTAAACACAATCTCTGCAACCAAACTGCTTCCTTGCTTACATGAGTGGTTGCCATGTATTCTGCCTTTGTAGTTGATAGTGCCACTACAGATTGTTTCTTACTCATCCAATTGACTGCACCTCCAAATAGGTTAAACACATACCCACTTGTAGATCTTCTCTGATCAAGATCTCCAACCCAGTCTGCATCAACAAAGCCACGAATATCCAACACTCTGTCCAACCTTGGTCTTCCTTGGTAGCACAAACCATAATCACTAGTGCCACACAAATACCTGAAAACCCGCTTCACTGTTGTCTAGTGCTCCTTCCCTGGTTTTGACATAAACCTGCTCAATACTCCCACTACATGTGCAATGTCTAGTCTAGTACAGACCATTGCATACATCAGGCTACCGACTGCACTTACATATGGAACACGAGACATGTCCTCTTCCTCTTCTTGTGTCTTGGGACACTGTTCAACAGATAACCTCACACCTATAGGAATAGGAACCTTCACTGGTTTACTATCTTGCATATTAAACCTCTGCAGTATTGTCTCGACATACTTCCTCTGGTTTAACCAGAGCTTCCTCTTTTCCCGATCTCTTTTAATTTCCATGCCCAAAATATAGTTTGCAGCACCAAGATCTTTCATGTCGAATTTGGAGGACAATTGGGTCCTCAAATCCTGTATAATTTCTTTGTCATTTCCAACCAACAACATATCATCCACATACAAGACCAGATAAATAACACGGTCACCAATGGCTTTAAAATACACACAGTGATCTTCTTTGCTTCTGGTGAAGTCAAGTCCCCATATAAATGTATCAAATATCTGATACCACATCCTTGGTGACTATTTTAACCCATACAGAGACTTCTTTAACTTGCATACTAGTACTCTCTTACCCTTCATTGCAAAGCCTTCAGGTTGCTTCATGTAGATTTCCTCTTCCAGATCCCCGTGAAGAAATGATGTCTTCACATCCATTTGTTCTACCTCAAAATCAAAAGCAACAGCAACAACAACATATAAAAGTAATCTAATAGAAGTTACCTTGGCAACAGAAGAAAAAATATCACCAAAGTCAATTCCCGGCACCTAAGAATAACCTTTTGCTACCAACCGAGCTTTGTATTTCTCCACCTTTCATTCTGCATTTGTCTTCTTCTTGAATGCCCATTTGCTACCAATAGGTTTCCTTCTAGCCGGCAACTCCACCAGATCCCAAGCCTCATTTTTGTGTAATGATGCCATTTCATCAACCATGGCCTCTTTCCAGAGTTTTCCATCCTCTGAATCTAATGCTTCCTTCACAGTTCTAGGATCATCGTCAGTAATAGATAAAGCAAAATTTGAATAGAAAGCAGATGGACTATACGTTTCTGGCTACCTTCTTTCTCGAACTGATCTTCTCACACCCGAAGATTGTGGCTCTTCATCTTTTTATTCCTCCTATGTTGTAGAGTTTGATTCTTCCTCCTTGAGCTCAAACTCTATCTTCTCAGGTTCCTTTGGTTGGAATTCATGTTTAATAACATCTTTTACCTCTCTGAACACCACATCTTGGCTGTACGCAACCTTCCTACTGGGTTCCAAAGCTTATAACCCTTTAAACCATCTTTATACCCAATAAAGATGCACTTTTCAAATTTACTATCCAACTTCGTTCGTTTCTCCTTTAGAACATGTACATATCATCACATCCAAATACACTCAGATGTGAAAGAGAGGGTTTCTTTCCAGTCCATACCTCTTGTGGAGTCTTATCCTCCAACGTTGATGAAGATGATCTGTTGACCAGGTAACATGCTGTCTCCACCGCCTCTGCCCAAAATTCCTGTCCTAACTCGGCACCACTGAGCATGCTTCTTGCCCTTTCCATCAACGTCTTGTTCATTCTTTCTGCAACTCCATTTTGCTTAGGTGTGTATGGAGTAGTCTTCTATTGTGCTATACCACACTTCTTACAGAATTCTTCAAATTCCTTACTGCAAAACTCTCCACCGTTATCTATCCTCAACACCTTTATCTTCTTCTCTGTTCGGTTTTCCACCAGAGCCTTAAATTCTTTAAACCTATCAAAGACTTTAGATTTCTTCTTAAGGAAATATATCCATGTATTCCTTGAGAAGTCATCTATAAATGATACATAGTACATAGACTTACCCAGTGATGGAACCTTCACAGGTCCAAACACATCACTGTGCACAAGTTCTAATATTTGTTTCACCCTCTTACCACCAAAGGGGAAACTCACCCAATTCTGCTTCCCATATACACAATTTTCACAGAAATCAAAATCCAGAGAACTATTACTCATACCTTCTACCATACCTTTACCATGAAGTATTCGAAGGCCCTTCTCTACAATATGTCCAAGCCTTTGATGCTACAGCATGGTCTTCTCTCCAGAGACCACTAGATTTTATGATCCACTTTCAGGAACCACAGAGTTGTTGCACCCATCAACAATAGCGCTACCTTGCATCTTGTATAGAGTTCCAATCCAAATTCCCCGCATCAATACCAGTGCTCCCCGAACCATCTTGCAGGTATCCTTCTCGAACACTGTTTTTACACCTACATCATCTAGCTTTCTTACAGAATTCAGATTTCTGGCCAATGCAGGAATATGCAGAACACCTGGAAGTGTTCTAACCCTTCCACCTTGCAACTTCAACTTTACTTTTCCGCGACCAACGATTCAAGCCTTCCTATCATCCCCTAAGAAGACATCGCCACCATTGTATTTCTCATACTCATAGAACCACTCTCTATGGGGAGTGACGTGAAAGGATGCACTTGAGTCAATCAACCATGCCTCATGATCTACATGTGTACTTGAAGAATCCAAGTACACATCCCCACCTTCATCTGAGGTGGTTTTCGCCTTTGTAGAAGGAGCATCATCAGATCCCTTTCCTTTATCAGGAGCTTTAGATTTACAGTCCCTTTTGTAGTGCCCTTCCTTTCCGCATTTCTAGCACACCACCTTTACAGGTTTTCCTGGAGATTTAGATCTCCCACTCGATGACTTATTTTTTCTTCTGTTCTGGGAACATCCTCGTACAGACAAGGCATCACCATTTTGGCTCTTCATATTTTTCCATCTCATCTCCTTCATTAGCAAGGATGAGACTATTTCATCAAACTGCAAGGCAGTTGTATTACTACCTATTGCAATAACCAAAATATCCCACGAATCTAGTAGAGAACACAACAAACTGATGCACTTATCTTCATATGAAATTTTAATATCAACAGATAATAACTGACTTACCACAGTATTAAATGTGTTCATATGCTCTTTCGCCGAGTCTCCATCTTTCATCCTCATGTCATACAACTTTTTCCACAGGAACAGTTTATTCAGCAAAGACTTAGATTGGTACAAAGTCCCTAACTTGTCCCACAAAGCCTTCGTTGTAGCTTCCCCTGATACATTCAACAATACTGAATCTGAGACACAAAATCGTATTGTGCTCTTTTCCTTCCGATCCAACTTCTTCCATTCTTCATCGGACACTGTTGTTGGTTTAGTACCCGGATCTACCATGATCCACTGATCTTTATCCACCAACAGATCCTCCACCTTGAGTTTCCACAACTCAGAACTCTAACCATTAAATTTTTCAATCTCTATCTTTCCACTACTCTCCATCTTCTTTCACCACCAGAATCGATCTCGCAAATCTCCCACTGAACAGTGTCTACCACAAGCCCGAGGGAAACCCCTCAACAACAAGGCGTCCCCTTGAAGCCAAAACAACTCTAATACCAAATGTAGGTTTCAACCCCGTACAAAAATTACCTGCATAGGAATTCTAAAACACAGAAAATAACCAATGCGAGGGCATAGCACATAAAACACATAAACACAGAGATTTTCCCCTGGATCCCAAAACCAGGACTATCAGCTTGATTTTTCATTATGTTCCTTTTAATGTTACAATACATATTTATACATGTCGAAGCATCCAATACCATGGACCGAAAACCATCACGTCCAAAGAAAACATGTGTGAAAATCATGCACAAAACCATAGGTAGGTCCGCCCAACCTAATATAGGGTCCAAAAAACAAAATTTTCCAGGGCGCTGCCCCGGACTCCATAGAGAGGGGTTACATGCACCCCTCAAACCCCCTGTGAACCCCCCCGCTACGCAATCTGCGCAATTAAGGGGGGGCTCTGCCCCCCCTCTAACCCCACGGTTAACTACATGGGCTAGTGGTGGAAAGAATATAACACAACCCAACAACTTTTGCCCTAGAAAACCCAAGTTTGGGGAAAAATGACAAAAATGGATTTTATTAGGCTCCAGAGAAAAAATTTCGGAAATAAATTACAACAGTAGATCCAGAGAATGCATAGCTAAGAACGGCCATAGAAATCATGTCCTTCCCCTCTACAATGGTACTCCATGAAGTATGACCCCCTTTCTTTAACAAAACTCCACCAAGGTTTAGCCTCTCCTCCAATAGGAAACTTAACCTCAATACTCAACCTCTCTCTCCTACAAACATAGTGTAGAAAAACCTGTAGATTCACAAGCTCGTGTAATCTACTAAAACAAGAGACAAGAATCTACTTCTACTCTTTACAGCGGAAGCCCATAAACATCGAGCAAACAATAATCAATAGAGGAAGAGAATCAAAGGCACATAACACAATAAATATCCAGGGAAAGCCACAGCTCAAAACCCCACTATTTGTTTTGTATTAATCAAGAAAATCAAGATGAAATTACAATGCTTGTTCTCTCTAGAACAATCCCAGGGCTCAGCAAATTCAATCTCCAACTTATAAGCAAGCTCAAGGCCAAATATTAGCCAATTCACAAGCTCTCCAAGTCTCTATTCCAACGTGTAATTCCTATGAAGAATAGCTTGTATTTAAAGAGAAATAAAGCCTCTAAAAATAGCGCAATCCCTCAAGGATCAGTTCCTGATTGCATGCACTATCAGTGCAACTCAGAAAAATCTAAAACAATTAGTACATTGTCCCTACACTCCAGTCTCAACTAGGTCTTTCTCAGAACCAACATGCATGAGTTTCTTATGGTGGAATCTTCAGTTAATTAGAGTAGCACTAATTAGGTCACTAGTGTCCCAAATGATTGTTTACTCACTATTAGTTCCTGAAACTGATTGGAACTAATTTAACTAGACTTAACTCAATAAACTGAGTTAATTAATTACAACTCATTCATAACTCATCCTAGACTCCTATAAGTTAGGGAGAACATATACATGTCTTCTAAAAGACTTCCAATTCGAATTTCCTAAATTAGTTAAGTTAATTAAACTTAATTAATTATTTTCAAATTGCTATGAGAAAAGAATTCTATTTTAATTCACAGTTTAATTCAAGGACAAGTTAAACTCGAATTTCTTGTTGCCATTTCTCAACACTCCCTCTCAACAAGAAAGGGATTATCCACAACCCCGATCCTGTCTCTCTGAAACTCGAATTTACATCTTGGAATTTCCTTTGTCAAGATGTCAACATCTTTCTCCTCCATGGAAATGTAATCTAACAACATGATCTACCTCAATACACAATCTTTGAGATGATGATACCGGATATCTATATGCTTGGACCGATCATGAAAAACTGGATTTTTAGAGAGTTTGATACAAATCTGATTACCACAATAAATCACTGTCAGATCCATCTACTAAACAAACAAATCAACCAGGATCTTCCTCATCCATATAGCCTCACATGCTACTTGACTTGCAACCATGTACTCTGCCTCTGCTAAATTGAGTGCAACCGATCTCTGTTTCCTGCTGTACCAAGAAACTGCAGCTGACCTAATACTAAAGATCCCTCCTGATGTGCTCTTCCTGTCAAATGGACTTCCCGCCCAATCTGCATCGGTGAAGCCTTGAAGCTCCACTCCCTTTGTTCGTCTGTACTACAACCCAAACTGAGTAGTTCCTCTGAGGTATCTCAATACATGCTTTGCCCCCTTCCAATACATCTTGGTAGGCCTAACCATTGCTTGACTAAGCTGGTTAACTACATAACACATATCTAGTCGTGTTTTCACCAAATACATGAGTGAACCCACAAGCTACCTGTAAACAATAACTTCCACTACTTCTCCTGAAGT
This sequence comes from Pinus tabuliformis, assembly GCA_031772625.1. Taxonomy (NCBI): domain Eukaryota; kingdom Viridiplantae; phylum Streptophyta; class Pinopsida; order Pinales; family Pinaceae; genus Pinus; species Pinus tabuliformis. Next base: position 246,335,948 of record CM062806.1, on the reverse strand, counting down.
AGCATCCTCCTTCTTCTAGTTACCAGTTAGAGGAGTCTCCATGGGTTTACTCCTCTCTATGCGAAATCTCCTAAGTATATCATTGGAATACTTGCCTTGAGAAACAAACAACTCCCCATCTCCTTGCCATACCTCCATGCCAAGAAAGTAATGCATGAGCCCCATGTCCTTCATCTCAAACTCTCTTGCAATACCCTCCTTGCAATATTTGATGAGCTTCTCATCTCCTGTCAGTATGAGATCATCTACATAAAGTACAATGGTCAAAAGCTTATCTTCCACCACTATGTGATACAGGTTCGCATCTGCTTCACTCTTTGTGAAGCCTAACCTAATGAAGTAGTTATCTATCATGGTGTACCAAGCACGGGGTGCTTGCTTCAGCCCATACAATGCTCTCTTGAGTTAGTACACATGTGCCTCACGGTCCAAGGTTTCAAAACCTTCGGGCTACTCTATGTACACCTCTTCCTCAATCATGCCATTGACGAAGGCAGTCTTCACATCCATCTAATGGATACTCCAACCCATCTGTGCAGATAATCCCAAAATAGATATGATAGATGAGTACCTTGCAACAGGAGCAAAGGTCTCATCATAGTCAATCCCCTCTACCTGTGAAAAGCTGAGGGCCACAAATTTGGCCTTATGCTTCTCAACACTACCATCTACAACTTGCTTTACCTTGTAAAGCCAACGGGAGCTCGCAATTGACTTGTCCTCCGGTCTTGAGACCACATCCCAAACACTATTTTGAACTATGGAGTCATACTCCTCCACCATCACATCAACCCAAACTGGCTGTTGCACTGCTTCCTGAAAGGAAGATGTCTCTGTCACAACACATGCACCCATAAGTTCCATGTATCCAATGTACCTCTCCAGTGACCTCCTCTATCTGCGCTGAGAAGAGGGTGCTCCCACATTCTCCTGTGCATCATCCAACAATCTATCAGCCTCTCTAGTGTGCTTTCTTCCCTCTCTGGAAGACTATGCCTAAGTGGATGTCTCCACTCCTAGAACCTCTGCATGTGGCTGCTCCACATCAATTTGAGGCTCCTCAACCTTAGGAACTAAAAGTTCCTCCTCTGCATGTAGCTCAAGCTCCCTCTCAAGGGATACTCGCATGACCTTCTCCTCATCAAACTTGACATCCCTATGAACCACTGTCATCCAACTGGTTTGCATGTACACTCGATAGTTGTGGGGAGTATCAGTGTACCCCACAAATATCCCCAACTCTGATGTTAGCTCAAGCTTCTTCTGTGCATCTTTGGTCACATGGAAATAAACCGATGACCCAAAAATCCTGAAGTGACCAACATCTAGCCTCTTACCGGAATAAGCTTCCTCTCATGTTTTACTCTCAAGTATCTGATCTGGGCTACGGTTCTGAACATATACCACTATTTTGCATGCCTCATCCCACAAGTGTAGTGGTAGGCCCTGATCATGTAACATCGCCCTTGCTACCCCTACTATGCTCCTGTTCTTCCTCTCAGCAACCCCATTCTGTTGAGGGTTATGAGGTGTCGTCAACTCTTGTTTAATCCCTTCCACTGCACAAAAGTTCTTAAACTCATTGGAGACATATTCTCCACCGTTATCACTCTGTAGAGCTTTAACCTTCTTGCCTGACTCTTTCTCGACCAATGCTTTGAATTCACAAAACTTTGTGAATGTCTGATCCTTTCTCTACATGAAAAATATCCAACATTTACGAGAATAGTCATCTACAAATATAACATAATACCTGTTTTTGGCGGTGGATACTGTCGAGAATGGTCCACACACATCTGAATGGACTCTCTCAAGAATAGACTCTGCTCTACTGTCTCTATCTCCAAAGGAAGACTTGGTGTATTTTCCCAAAGTACAACCTTTGCATGTATCAACTTGCTCAAGCGTACCTTTGGGAAGATCGGTAGAGATTTGTTGCAATATCTTCAAAGCCCCATGATGCAAGTGGCCCAATCACCTATGCCACAACTCATTGACATCTCGGCTCAACATCTTTTCTGCTTTTGAACTCAAAGCAGCAAAATCCTCTACCTCTATCTTATAGACATTATGAACTAGAATCCTTATCTTCTTTACTTGACACGTGGCTATGTGTCAAAGGAATGCCTTTCCTTTCAAAAATATCACATCATAGCCTCTACTCTCAAGCATGGCAACAGATACCAAGTTCTTCATCAGTCTCGGTACATGCATAACATTCTTCAAGGTGAGTGAAGTCACATGCTCCCTCTGAAAAGTAATAGTGCCCACACCAGTAACACTATACTTACCATCATCATCCATCTCGATATGCATCTTGAGATCTTTCTCCTCCAGTTCACTGAATAACTCTTTGTCACCAGTCATGTGGAAAGAAGCTCCATTGTCTAAGTACCAGACACTTCCCATCATTGAAGACACCATGCATGCAATGAGGGAAAAGTCCAATTCGAATTGGGAGGCCAAATCCTCACTCGTTGCTCCTCCTGAGGACTTCTCCTTGGACTTCTTCAATGGAAAATTTGTAGCAAAGTGACCCATCTTGTGACAATGAAAGCATTTAACTTTCATCATGTCCTTCTTCTTACCTCCATGATAAGAATCTGATTTGGAACGAGAAATTTTACCTTTCCCCTTCCTTTCCTTAATCGCTAAGGCACAGTTCTCTTCATCATTAGTCTTTGATGAAGAGCCATCCCTAGTGTTCCTCCTGATCTCATCCTGCATCAAATCCGACCATAGTCATTCCCAATCTGGCAGCTTCTCCCGACCATTGACAGAGTCCTGATAACTATGCCAACTCTTTGGGAGTCCAAGAAGAGCAAGGCTCACCATATCCTCCTCGGAAACTGTGATTCCAACACTTCCAAGTTCATCCCAACATCAGGTGAACTTAGTCAAGTACTTTGGAATCATCTCACCTTTCTCCATCTTGATTTTACGAATTTTATCCTTCATTGCCAACTTCCTTTGATCACTGCTATTCTGATACAAGTCCGTCAATGTTTTCCACATAGTATGCGGAGTTTCTTTTCCATGGAGACTCGAGACAATGTGGTCTCGAACTCCCTCAAGGATTATTCGCCTTGCCTTCGCCACACTTCTTCCATTCGTCCAAGTTATGTGCATCCATAGCTACTTGCTTGGGGACTTCTTGATCAATAAATTCCTTCAAGCCATTATCTTCTAACACAGCCTCCATCTTGTCCCTCCATGGTATAAAATTTGAGTTGCCTTCTAAGGCATACTCAAGCCTCAACCCATGGAATGCCATCTTCTGATCATGAAGTATGTATGCAAATTCGACTTTCACATGTAACCCAGAAACTCAAAACTTCGAAATCTCTTCTAGAGAGCTGATTGTAAATCAACGATATCTCCCTCATCCAAACTCCGATTCGGCCGATTTTTTTTTTAATTTGGGTATATTTTCCCAAGAAATCCAAATATGCAATTTGTTTTTGAAAAAAAATCACATAAATTCTCTGCAAACTCTCGGCCCAAAAAACAATCTTGCTCCGATACCATGTAGAAAACTGTATAGATTCAAAAGCTCATGTAATCTACTAAAACAAGAGACAAGAATCTACTTTTACTCTTTACAACAGAAGCCCATAAACGTCGAGCAAACAATAATCAATAAGGGAAGAGAATCAAAGACACATAACACAATAAATATCTAGGGAAAGCCACAACTCAAAAACCAGTTATTTGTTTTGTATTAATCAGGAAAATCAAGATGAAATTACAATGCTTATTCTCTCTATAACAATCCTAGCACTCAAAATATTCAATCTCTAACTCATAAGCAAGCCCAATGCCAAATCTTAGTCAATTCAAAAGCTCTCCAAGTCTCTATTTTAATGTGTAATTCCTATGAAGAATAGCTTGTATTTAGAGGGCAATAAAGCCTCTAAAATAGCGAAATCCCTCAAGTATCAGTTCATGATTGCATGCACTATCAGTGCAACTCAGAAAAATCTAAAACAATTAGTACAATGTCCCTGCACTCCAGTCTCAATTGGCTCTTTCTCAGAATCAACATGCATGAGTTTATCATGGTGGAATCTTCAGTTAACTAGAGTAGCACTAATTAGGTCACTAGTGTCCCAACTGACTATTTACTCACTATTAGTTCTTGCAACTGATTGGAACTAATTTAACTGGACTTAACTCAATAAACTGAGTTAACTAATTACAACTCATTCACAACTCATCCTGAACTCCTATAAGTTAGTGAGAACATATACATGTCTTCTAAAAGACTTCCAATTTGAATTTCCTAAATTGATTAAGTAATTAAACTTAATTAATTATTTTCAAATTGCTATGAGAAAAGAATTTTATTTTAATTCATAGTTTAATTCAAGGACAAATTAAACTGGAATTTCTTGTTGCCATTTCTCAACACATAGCCTAGGGATTTACCCCTCTCTCATTGACCAACACGACCATGCTATGACCCCTCTTTCTTTGAATAAGACGTCCCCTTCTCTTAGTTTCTCGACCTTCCTTCTTCTCACCCAAATCAACCCTCTTCTCTCTCGCTCGAATTGACCTCTAATGTGTCCCCACTCATTCCAACAATTTATAATTTCTCTCATAACCTTGTTTCCTCCTTGAAATCTTCAAAGAAAATATCAAAGGCCAAAATTTGATCTTATCACTTTCGTTGATTTTTTCAAATGGAAATATTAATTTTCAAAGTTATAAACTTTAGAAATCTGAGTTACAAAGCCAATAATAACTAATTAAATTAATTATCATGTTTTCCTAAACTTGGACTTAGTAAGAATTAAAAAATGTCAAAATAAGTAAAATTTCAAGATATATTTTGCATGCTTGGACACAAAATCTATGTGGATACACCTACCTGAGCTACAATTTTAACACTCCCTTTGAGCGAGGAAGGTGTTCTACACTGCCCCCAACTTGTCCCTAAAGAATACAAACTTGTATATCATTAAGGCTTATGTGAGGATGTCTAAAACTTTCTCATATGTAAGTACATATTACAAATTCACTATGCCTTTCTACACACAATGTTGGATGAAGTGGTACATGATTTGTGTGTGTTTTCAATCTATCATGAAACACTAGATTCTTTTAGAGCTTAATGTAGCTTTGATTGTCATAATGTATCACAATTGGCTCCAACTTTTGATCAAATCACCCCATGAGTAGATTCCAAAACCACATGACTTTACATGATTCAAAACTTGTTACGATGTACTCAACCTCAACAGAACTTAATGAAACTGAATTTTATTTCCTATTGAACTAAGAAATCGTTCCAGACACCAAGTTGAAATAAAACCTGAATTACTTTTCTCGTCAACTGTGTACTCTGCCTAGTTAGCATCTGAATACCCAACTAATGTCACCCATCTTCGTGGACATAACTCAACACATGCTCCATAATACCACATATATACCTAAGTATGTGTTTTGTTGCCACCCAATGCACTCATTTTAGCTCAATGATAAATTGACTGAGTGTATTTACAATAAAATATATATGGGGTTTGGTGTTGACTAAATACATAAGAGATCTAATTCACAACATGTATAAAGGAGGGTAAACTACCTTTGACTTGGAAGCATAATTTTTCTTCCAATTGGTCACCATTGGCATAGCCATAGGCCCACAATATTGCATCATGAATCACTTTAGGATCTCCACAACGTACTTCCCTTGTTCAAGGAAGATCTGCCCATCTCTCTGCCACACCTCTAGCCCCAAAAAGTAGTGCATCAACCCCATATCCTCTGTCTCAAATTTCAAAGCAAGATCCCTCTTGCAATCTAGAATAAGCTTCTATAAACATGTAAGAAATAATTCATCTACATATAACACAAGAATGAGTGCCTCTCCCCTTACCAATATGTAGTACAAGTTTGAGTCAGCATCACTCTTGGTGAAGCCCACATCCAATAGATAGTTTTCTATCTTGGAATACCATGCACATGGTGCTTGCTTGAGTTCGTACAATGCTCTCTTCAACCTACAAAAATGGGAATCCCTCCCATGCACCTCAAATCCCTCTAGCTGCTCTATATAGACCTCCTCCTCAATCACACCATTAATAAATGTTGTCTTGACATCCATCTGATGGATCTTCCAACCCATCTCTACAACAATGGAAATCATGACCCTAATGGAGGAGTACCTGGCTACAGGGGAAAATGTCTCGTCACAGTCAACTCCCTCTCTTAGAGAGAACCCCTTAACCATGAATCTTGCTTTGTAATTCTCAACACAACCATCAATAATGTGTTTTGTCTTATGGGTCAACCTAGATCCCACCACTACTTTCCCTTCAAGTTGTGGGATGACCTCCCATACATCATTCTTCATGATGGAAGAGTACTCTTCCACCATGGCATCCCTCCATAAATGTTGCTCAAATGCCTCCTGAAAACTAGAAGGCGCAACCTCAATCAACTTGCTCATAAGAGACATGTAATTGGAAAATATATGTGGTGGTTCACTCTCCCTAACTAAAGTCCTAAAAGCATCCACCAACTCCTAAGATTCACGTAAGGTACACTCTAGCCATTTCGACCTCTTCATCCAGGAGGTATTGGCTTGGGTAAATGGAGCATCCTGCTCCTCCTCATGCTTATGCTGCTCAATCTACACACAAGTCTAGGGTATTGCAATATATAATGGTTGTCTCTCTTCTTCCTTTGGTGCTTCCTACTTATGAACCTCTACTATAGCTAGCACTAATCCATGAGACTTTTTGAAAGCCCTATCCTCCTTGAATTTTGCATCCCTCTACACCAATGTCATCCTGAGTGCAGTATTGTAGACTGTGTAAGCCTTTGAGGTCTCACTCTATCCAATGAAGAAACCATTATTTGCAGTAGGCTTGATCTTCATACTCTTCTCTAATGGAACGTGGCAATAAATCAAGCACCCAAAAAGACAAAGATACCCAACATTTGGCTTATTTCCCTATGGATGCCTCTTCAAGGGTCATTCTCCCCAACACTTTGTGTGAAGTCTTGTTTTGTAAATAAAATATCATGTTACACGCTTCTTCCTATAAGAACAAAGGCATATCTTGATCATGCAACATTACTTTTGTTGCCTCAACAATGGCTCTTTTCTTCCTCTCTGATGCTCTATTCTGTTATGGGTTATATGGAACTATCAACTCCCTCTCAATTCCATAATCTACACAAAACTCCTTAAAGGAATTTGAGCTGTACTTGCCTTCATTGTTAAAGCTAAGCACCTTGATCTTTCTCCCTATCTAGTTCTCCACAAGAGCTTTAAAATATTGAAATCGAATAAAGATCTCTTCCTTGGTCTTCATAAAATAGATCTATTTTTTCCTGGAATGGTCATCTATGAAGGTCATGTAGTAGTTGAACACTTGAATAGACATGGTTAACATGGGCCCACATAAATTTAAATGGATAAAATATAAAATCCCCTTAGACCTGTTGTCACTACTAAGAACACATGGTCTTGGTGTACTTACCCATGGTACACCCCTTACACAGGTTATGTTGATCTACAATGAAATCAAGGCACTCGTTAATGGCCTCCCTGAGCACTTTGAGTACTCCATGGTGAAAATGTGCCATTCTCCTATGCCATAGCCCCCCCAAGTCACGATTGTTGCTCACTGACACTTTAGTTGGATTGAAGTGAAGTCTATATAGCTTGTTCCTTCTCACTTAAAGCACCTTTGCTGTAATGAAGATGGAACCCTTGGGACAAATATACACCTTTACATCTTGGAAAATCACCACATAACCCTTGTCCTCCAAAGCTGAAACAAAAATGAAATTTTTCCTCAATACTGTAATGTATAACACATCCTTCACCTGTATAGATTTCCCGGGCTCCCTCTCAAACTTAACAGTTCTATTTCCTACTGGCCTGTACTTGCCATTGTCACCAAGCTCAATGTGGAAATCCAAGCTCTGCCCCTTCATACTGGTAAAGTAGATTCACACTCCAATCATGTGACATGAAGTGCCACTGTCAATGTACTATGTGTTGATAGCCATTGAACTAGAGAGACATGTGATGAGTGAGAACTCATCCTCAAATCTAGTTGCAAACTCATCCATATCAATTATAATAGCGGCTTGCTTCTTTTGTTTTCCCTTTTATTGTTAGGGCACTCAATGGAAAAATTCCCATAGCTAGTGGCAAGAAAATCATTTCACTTTGCTAGCATATAACATCTTTTTGTTTCCTTTTGAGTTATCTTCTTCATTGGAGCCTTTCTTGGACTTTCCCTTGCCTTCAAAGGTTAGGGCCAGGTTCTCTTCCTCGTCACCTTTCTTCTTTTGGTCTCCATGCTAAGACCCCTCTTAGATCTCCTCTTTTGTGAAATCATCCCATAGCCTTTCCCAAGTGGGAAGACGCTCTCATCACACGATGCATTTTAAAAATACATCCACTGCTTTGTAAAGCCATTCAAAGTTATATGCACCAGTTCAAAGTCAGGAATTGTCTCCCTTACAACTGCCATCTCATCTTGACTTGCGTGAGCCTGGTAAGGTAGGAAGCCACATTCTCTCCCTTGGACATCCTGGTGTCATAAAGTTTATCCTTTAGCACCATCTTCTAGTTCTGGTTATCATTTTGGTACAATTTTGCAAGTGCATCCCACATCTCTTTGGCAATATTTTCCTCGAACATATGGGGAATTAGGTGATCTTTCACTCTGCCCAAGATGATCCTCTATTCCCTTGCTTCTTTCACCTCATGGAGATGTAGGGAAACAAGATTTGACATTGGCACAACCACTATGGAGTTAGCAAAGTTCCACAACTTGTTCTTCTTGAGAACAATTGTGATCCAAACTTTCCACCAAATATAGTTTGAGGCTCCTTATAACCTGTCTTCATACCTAACACTAGTTGCCATGGTAAGTAAAACCCTTGAATAGTTATTTATTGAAAACTCTAAAATGACCACAAACCCCTTTGATATTTAACATGTGTAACACTTTAATTTCTTTCATAGGCTTTGCTCTAATACCATGTTAGTTTTCTCCAAGCCCAACAAAAAGATGAACATGATAGTAAATTTTTTATACCCAAAATCTTATTTTTACGTAAAACCCGGAAACTCAAATTTAAAATTTATGCACAATTAACACAATTGAGCTTCTAACAAATTATGCACAATAGAAACAAGAAATCCAAGCACATAATAATTTTACACAACTTTTACCCTAGAAAACCTTATTGTGGGGAAAATCAACAAAGAGGGATTTATTAGGCTTCAAAGAAAATGATCTAGAAATAAATTACAACAACAAATATAGAGAATATACAACCAAGAACAACCACATATATTTTCCCTCTCTCCTTTGCAATGGTATGGCCTCTCCACAACAGAATATGACCCCTTTTCTTTAGTAGATCTCATCCCAAGTTTTGGCCTCTCCTCCAACAAGAAACTCGACCCCAATACTCAACATATCTCTCCTGCAAACATGACCTAGGGATCGTTTCCTCTCTTGCTTATTACATCCAGGCTACAAAGCCTCTTTCTCTTAACAAGGTGACCCCTTCTTCCAGTTACTTAACCTTCCTTCTTCTCACCCAAATTGGCCCTCTTCTCTCTCACTTGATGTGATATCTAATGTGTCCTTCACCCACTCATTCCATCAATTTATAATTTCTCTCATAACCCTATTTCCTCCTTGAGATCTTCAAAGAAAATATCAAGGGCCAAACTTTGATCTTATCACTTTCTTTGATTTTGTCAAATAGAAATATTAATTTCCAAAGTTATGAACTTTAGAAATCTGAATTAGAAAGCCAATAATAACTAATTAAATTAATTATTGTGATTTTCCTAATTTTGGATTTAGGAAGAATTAAAATTGTCGAAATAGGTAAATTTTTAAGACATCTTTTGCATACTTGGACACAAGGCTTATGAAGAGACACTTATTCGAGCTACAATTTTAGCATTCCTAAGGTATGCAATCATTTTTAATTTTACCCAAGTGTAACATCATTTCAAGATTTTTCTCTTGGCCTTCTCCTTCTCATGGAAATGCGAAATTTGGTTTGAACACAAATTACAAGTTTTGAGAATACGGTAAAATTAAAATTACAACTTTTTTCCTTTTATGTTTGTTAACTCTAGAGGTCATCTTATCAAGATTTTCTCTTCCCCAAGTCAACCTGAACTCTAGGATATGATAAACATCCTCATTAATTCATGAGTCCTTTCCATTGAATGTGTTTCCATTGTCTTCCATTAGTATCTCAACATGTAATATATTAGTCCTTCCAATAATACCAATGTATATTCAACATCATTATCATAATTCAAGAGCATCACAATGAGGAGGTACATCTATATGCATTTTATTCAACAAGTGTGTATGCCATCAACCACAATGTTACCTTATTCAACATTATGTAAGCAATGCACATCCAATGTGTTCCATCTTGCTCCTTGACAAACAATGTAAGAACTCCCTAAGGAGAGGCACCTAGGTGTATGAATTCTTTATCCAACAATTCTTGTACTTGCATCTTGACCTCATCCAACCTGTTAGTTCCCAATCTATAAGGTGCTATTGATAAGGGTCGCTCCAAGAATTAGATCTATAATATAATTCACTTCCTTCATTGGCAACAACCCTAGGAATTCTTCTAGGAGTACATCCAACGATTATGTGATGTGGGGTCTTTGATTACGAGAAATTTTCCTTCCTTTATGCTTGATTCCATTATGGCTTCAATGACATTAATGAGGTATCATTTACATCCCTTGCACACACCATGATTTTACTACATCACTAGATTTGCTTGATTGCTATGGGATTCTTTTGTCCTCTATTCTTTCCAAGCATCCCGTCATCATCTATACATTCAATCTTCTTCCTATAATAATCTACCTTAACATTATGGAGTTCCAACCATCTTGTCCTATTATTTCATCATAAGCCCCCACAACTAATTCAAGGAGAAATGTTCCATTTCTCCACCCTTCCAAGTATACTATGCATTCATTATTTGCTTAACCAATCCATTTCTTAGATGGTTTTCCATTTGTACCTTCCCTAGGTCTTAGAGATTCTTGGTACTTAACCTACATTTAACCACCATTGCAAGAGATATGAAAATATGTATACTTCCTATGTCAATCAAGAAGATGAAGGGTTGGTCAATATACTACATTTGGCATTGATCATGTATCTTGATACCCTAGCTATTGATTATCCATTGTTGCATAAATATTTCTTTTTATTGCATCTCGCATAGTTTCCTTAGATGTGAAGTGGTTTATGTCTCTGTTGATATTATTATCCCTTTTTAAACATTTGTATGATCTATGCTGATATTATCTATAGTTAAAACATTTGAATCTAGAATGCCCTATTCCTAAAATTCCATGAGCTTTGTCCTCTTTCCCAGACTCAAGTGATGGGGATGGACTGAAACTTTGTTGACCATACTTTCTCCTCCAAGTCTTTTGGTTATCGATATTTTGGTTCAACTTGCCATTCAACTCCTCCTTTCTTCGGGACTTAGCTTGACATATTCTAGTCCTTTGCATCACTTTTGATAACATATTTGATAAGAATGTTTTGATTTTATCTCTAACATGGTCCTCAAGTCTCCCAATAAATCTCCTAACTCACAACTCTTCACTGAGTCCAAGTGAATATTTTTCTAGTTCTACAAGCTTAAATTTATACTCTTCCTCTATCACACTACCTTACTTTAGTGAGTAATACTTGTCTCCTTTCTTATAGTAATACATAACATGTGGGTATTTCTCATAAAAGTGAGTCATGAACCTATCTCAACTTAGGTGCATTTCATCCACTTTTTCTTTCCACTTGAGATGGTCCAACCATAGGTTTGAATCATTGGTTAACTGGTAGCTAGTGAATTTGGTCTTTTCCAAGGGGTTAAAATCATACAACATCATGTGCCTTTCAATTTTCATTAACTATGATTCAACCTCATTCCATTTTTTATGATCCCATTGAAAGTGGGAAGTTCATAACTCAATTTGAATACTTAAGGCACTGATTTTGATTAGGTTCTTCATCGTTGGATGGTCTCTTGCCATGACTCTACATTGTGGATCCAAACGCTCTAGCATGACCTTGCTTTCTCGAAGGTAGGAGGACTATTCGCTAACTTAGCTCTTTAAAGTCTATGCTTCATGGGTTAATGCCTCATGGTTCTTGTGGTCACTAAGAGGAACACAACCTTGATTGGTCCCACTATTCATACTACATGTTCATGAACTAGAAGTGACCATGCCATTTTCTACCAAAATATAGGATGTTCATAAGCCATCAACAAGCGTTTTGTGATCTGGGCATAACTATAAGACAATTCTATATCTATCACACCTAAATGCACTCTTCCTAGGGATTTTGATTTGTTTAATGTGTCCATTCAATCTTTGTGCAAACTCACTTATATTATATTTGAAGTAGATTGAGACAAACCTTAGTTCCTTTGTAAGTTGACAAAATTACAACCAAATCACAAAGGGTTTGAATATCGAAAAGCTTTCCTCATAACCTTATACCTCCAAACCATCTTATTCACTGAGGCATAGCCTTCTTATCACCCTACCATTATCCAATTCTTAAATATACCAACTCCTTGGGATGCAACCAAGGGTATGTGAACCTTATACTCAAACCATTACAAAAACTTATACTTTAAATTATTGTATACCCTAACATATATTGTGCACATATGATATGCATATGATTAGTAATAAAAGAAAGCTCTAAAAATTGTTATTTGCAATAATTAAATTAAAACTATATGATAATATCAAACTAAACTAATTCTCACACACACATATATATATGGTCTATAATAACAATGTAAAACTCAATAATTAACTTAAATAAAATAAAAGAAACAATAAATTTATATTAAATCAAACATAAATAAAATGTCAATGAACCAAAAAAATTGATCAATCAAACTTTATAACTATTAGCAATTAGCTAAATACAATTTTTATGATAAAAACAAAATTCAAAATGAACATCATCCATTATACAAAAATAAATAAATAAATATTTCTTTCTTTAGAAAAATTATCATTAATTTTCAAAATGAACATCCTCCCTTATACAAAAATAAATAAATAAATATTTCTTTCTTTAGAAAAATTATCATTAATTTACCCACTAAACTAAAAACCTGCAATAATTTAACTCTAATTAAATTCAATAAAACATATCTTTATTTAATTTTTTTGGATTATATATAATCCAGAGTTCATCATTCACTTCAATAATTACAAGCATGCACATATTATATTTGTAAATAAACCTTACACCATATATTATATATAAATAAATATCCTCCTCATGACTAAAGGTTAAATTATGAGAGGGGGGGTTACACTTGACCTAGGTATATATAGCTATGTAACCCGAGTATTAGGGATTCGTTACAATTGAAAAAAACAAAATAAGCCAAAATATATATAAAAGGAAAGAAAACATTCTTATCCACCTAGTATATAACACTTTGCCCAACACTTCAAATTCATGCTTATCATAACACGAGGATAAGGCCGAGGGTTCCCGCGGTCTGCTCGAGGTTGCAAATCGGCCAATGAGCATGGGGCTTGATGAGTAGTGAATGGGTAGGAGTTAAGGTCGATATTTGAGGCACGACCAAGGCACTATAGTGATAAAAAGTAAGGTTTGGGGATGGCATTTCAATGTTGAGATCCAGAGGAAGTCAAACAATCTAGAGGGGCAAGGTTCAAGCTACAATCAAGGTAATGGGGATGGTATTTCAATGTTGATCCAGAGGAGGTCAAACAATCTATAGAGAAGGCTCAAGCAAGAAGCAAGGTAATGGGGATGACATTTCAATGTTGATGAAGAAGCAAGGTAATGGGGATGGCATTTCAATGTTGATCCAGAGGAGGTCAAACAATTTAGAGGGGCAAGGCTCAAGCTAGAAGCAAGGTAATGACTAATCATTTTCTTTTTTGTGTTTTATGGGTATGGTGTGGTTTGAGGTTATTTTTGTTATTTTGGAAGTTGTTTGTGGTTTCATAGGGAATGGCCTTAATTACTTTTACTTTGTAGTTTGGTATTGTAGTGATTTAAGAGGAAATGAGGATTAAGTTGTGTGTTTTTTTTAATGATTAGGGTTTTATTGTATAAGTTATGGTTTTGTGGTAAGAAGGTTATATATTTTAATGTGTAAATAAATATATTAAGTTATTATGATTTAGATTGTATGATTATGTATGTTATTCATTTTATTTGGAATTGTTTTTAGTGCGATTTTTGGATCTTTTGGTGCTAGAATGTGGCGGAAAAAATTGAGGTGAAATCTTGATTTGTGTTATTTAAACTGGTTTTTTGACTATATATATGAATTCAACACCCTCAAAAACACCTAGGGCACTTCGATTATGTAAGGGTTACCCATTAGACTTGTGATTTCTATAAATTCCTGCCGGATTTTAGAGAAATTAGACTGGAAAAACCCACCAGAAAAGCTTCCAAAAAGTCGCACTAAAGGCAACTCGATTTTATTTTATTTGAATAGATGTAATTTTTTTTTTATGATCTTTTTAGTCCATATAAAATGTTTGGACTAAATAGTAAAGGAAATAAATAAATTGTATTTTTTTTTTATAATGCTTTCCTAGGGTTTGATTCTTAGAAATTGAGGATGTTTTAATCCTTTAGACTCTTTTCTTTCCTGTTCCAGGCAAGAAATCAACTTCCATCTTAGTTTGAAGGCAAGAGTGAGATCATTGGTACCAGACCAACCCACAATTATACTCAATTTAAGAGTATTTTTCTAAGGCTTGAAGCCATTATAACAATATTCTTTAAGGCATCAAAGCTCAACATGCCAATAGTGGGGATTTGAACCTAGATGGGTAGGATAATAATCATCCTGCTTAACCACTTGAAATAACCCCAATTAACAATCCCCCCCACCGCCCCTCACACAAACATTGTAATGATATCCATGTTCTACATTTTTGTTTCACACTTAGTGAATGCGAGATGATGATATTAACTTTTCAAGAAGGCTAGGATTTTCTAAATATACCATAGGGTTGAGGGTTTAATTATTCTAATTAGGTTTTTGATTCAATTTATGCATTGTTGTGCAAGATCCAAGTGAATTGAAACTAATGCAAATTGAATGATTAAATAATGGTTATACATAGTGTAAATGGTTCTCAGCAAGGTAGATCATAGTAAATCGCTAACCCTACACTAAAGCAATTAAAGGAATTTAAATTAGTATTATAACCATTGATCCTACTCCTAAACTATTAAAATAATTTACTGGAACTCAAGAAAATCAAAGAAATACAAAACACAACATACACCAATTAGTTAGCAAAAATAAATATAATTATTACTTTTAACCATCATCCCCAAACACCATAGTGTCTCAGGTCCCTAAGTCAACCAATATAAGCAGTAATTTCATCTATCTTTTAATCTCCCTAAGGCTTCCAATTGCAGAAAGCTAGGGCTCTCATACCATTTTGTGATTGCCCATCTAAGTGTTTTTTTTTCTTCTTTCGCTTCTTCTTTAAGACTATGGTGCAGTGACATAAATTGGATCTAAATCAAATAGAGTGACCCACCAATTACAACAGATCAAGATAACATGTTGAGATCCCATAATGCATATACAATTTAAATATGATAAATTACCTATAATCCTTAGCTTATTGAAGTCTAATCATTGATCTAAACAATGCTCTAGAATCTCATGATCCACTTGTTAATTAAAAAAGGGGGAAAACACCAAAGGGTTGATTATATGCTCGAATAATGCAACTACTTTCACTAATAATGCCATTCTGAGTAGGGCTTGAGCTCAATGAGGTGAGGAATTTATGGCACATAGAAACTCTTTGCAAATAGTCATAAATATCAAGAATTATCACAGAGAAAAATCCTAACTAATTAATGTCAGTGTGGTCGACATGTTCTTGGTGTAAAACACCCCTAAAGCCCCTTAAGATATGGTTTGTGGGGGCTTAGTATGACCCTTTCCCTTGGTGATTTCAACCACACTTAGTAATGGTTCTCCTTTGTAAGGATCTTACTACCAACCTTACCCTTGGTGCATGTAGTCACACTTAATAATGATGTCCCAAGGGCCCAAAAAGAATAATACAAGTATCCAAGCACAAAATGAGCCCTAGTACCCCATCAAAGGATAATGCACTCCCAACCGCCTCAGTCTACTTAGGCTAGGATAGAACAACTAATAATTTGCTCTACTAAGTACATAATCTAAATCATATATTTCTTGAACAAAAGGATAAAGCCTTAATAAAATCCCTCTCATGCTCACCAACCTTCCCTATAGCAGGAAATATTTTTGTAAACCTCCCCATGTGTACCTCATTATTCTAAGATTTGCCTCTTAGTCTTTCCCCTTTCCATACGAAGGTGAAACTAGGCTTGAGGATGAAATTAGAAGTATTAGGAATAAGGTAAAGATAAGTTACAAATATTTCCCTTTTGTCCTTTTACCCCAATCAAATTTAGAGGTCATTTTCTCACATTCTTCCATTTCTTGGGGCTTCCTAAGCTTTAGGATATGGTACTAATATTCATTAATACATGAGCCCTTTCCATCTGAGTGCATTTCCCTTATCTTCTGGCCAATTTATAACATATTATCCCTTCTAATATATACCAATTTATATTTAACATCGTTATGGTAATTCAAAAGCATTATAATAAAGAGGGGCATCAATGTGCATGCTATTTAATAAATGTATATAATGTCAACCATGTCAATATCGTCAATACAAGTATCCAAAATGCTAAATCATAATCAAAGGTCACCGATGTTTTACACCTATTATCAAGAACATCAATGCTATGTAAACCATGAAGAAAGAAATATAAATACTTGTTATGATATAAGCAATCACGTAGATGTCTAAGTCTGTCATAATTAATCATCAATAGAAGCAAACAAAGAGGGGATGATGAGTCTCCTATTAGTCAAAACCATAAGAATCAAGCCAAACATCAAAGTATCGTAATCCCTCCTTTCATCTTGAATTTAGTATTCTTTTACAGTTAGTGGGTTTTCTATACCCAAAACTATACCTCATCCACTGGGTTAGTGGGTTTTCTAAGTGTCATGTGGGAGATGATGAACAAATTACTACTAATCATAAATTATTCACATAAAATGATATTGAATAACAAAACCAACCATAATCATCAATATTAAATGGAAACATTGAAAATGTTAAGGGGGATTGGTGAAAGTAAATTGTATCAAAAAGCTAATTGATAATAATTAAAGATCTCATGATGTGGTCATAAGGTCAAATAGTCACATATTAGGCATCTTCAATTCCCATGAGGGTATCAGGCCCCCAATGTTGCCATGTAGAAATCCATAGGTAGTGTTTGAATGTGTGAGGCTTGCATTGCACTCACCATGCAAACATAAGGGAGTTCCTTTGAGACTAGGCACTTTGGTAATTTTATATAACAATGGTATATTCTATGCTTTAGCACAATTACTCCAATGTTCCTTTAACAACCCAATGACAATTTACAATTTAGTTTCCAATATCAATCACATTATCCATTAATCACATTGACAGTAAAAGTAGATAGAACCTGAAACAAAAAGCAGAAGACAAGCCAAGACAAAAGGACATTAGATTTGACGGATGTCAGGGAAAAACCCCAATGTGGGGAAAACCCTTTGATCAATTCTTCTTATTATTATATCAAAATGTTCAATAGAGAGAGAGAGAGTACAAAAGGTCAAAGTTGACTTGCCAAATCCAAGTCAAAACAACCCTGTCAAATCTACAGTCAAATTTTGCTCTAACCAGAAAGTTAAAGATGGTCAACACAATAGCAAATCTTCCTCTTTGGATCTTGGTCATACCCAATCAAACGCGGCCTGATAAGGTGGTCAAAGTCAACCCAAAACAGTCTTGAAAATTGCGGTCGAACTTGGTCAACTCTACGGTCAAATATGTGGTTAACTCTATAGTCAGCCACGCGGTCAAAGTGTCCATAAATTCTCAGTTCCTGTGAAAAATAACACGACTTTCCATAAACAAGATTTTCCCACATAAATCATAGTCAAGGGTTGATTCAAAGTGCTCGGTCAATGCTTGTCAAAATCCTGCAACAATAATGAAATTCAGCCCTGCAATTTGCCCAGAAAATTCGTCCTTCTACCACACGTGTGAGAGAGAGAAGATCTGCCCAATAGTTATACGAACCAATGAAGGAGAGAGAAGAAATGTGTGTGATGATGATGCCAAATGAGGTGAGAGTGCACTTATATTTATACAAGTCGTTGAGGGTGAAGTGTCACGTTTGTTGGGCTTCATGAACCTACATGATGATGTGACTGACCTAAACAATTTCCACATGTGTGGGCATAAATTCAAAAACACACTTCTACTTATCCAAATTGGATGATCTTTATATCAATTTTGGTCCTCTCGGAAAGAGGAATTTAATGCAATCATCATCTCCATCAAATGAGTTGTCCCAATGTGGAATTTGGTCCTAGTTGCCAATTTTAACACACTTGAGCCTGAAGAGGGTGCGGTAGTAGAAGGGTCATTGGTGGACTTCAAGCCATTTACTTTGCACTTTACTTTTTTTTGAATTGGTGAATTAGTAACTAGGGTGAGCTCATACTTGTATAACACGAGGTTCATAGTGACTGTTGCCACTATAACCTCTAGGTGCACACGTATGTCCCCTCATGCGGCACACATGACTTGTCAGGGGTTTGAACTAACAATGTCATAAGGAGTGCTTTAACAATGCAACCTATCACCAACTAACATACACCTCGAGGGTATTTAAACTGAATGACATGCCGTTGCGCTTTGATCCACTTGTGTGTGCATGGGTTACAAGACTATTTAGTATAATCTCTTTGAGTGCAACACATGTTTGACCACTACCTCATGGTGCCCCCATAACTTTAGGCTAGGATCTCATGGAGATTGACCCTTGCTCGATAGTGAAAAGCTCCTTGGTTTCTACCATTGGATCCAACCCCTTTGTGCAATTTAGCCCTAAAAATTATAATCCAAAAATTAGAATATTAAAAATGCGTTAGTTGGCCAAAAATAAATAGGTGAGATATAATCTCTCATTAAAAAATTCAACAAGCTCTAAGCTCTAACCTTTTCTCTTGTATACTAATCATTATGGATATGGCCATAATTTATAATTAAAAGTAAACATGTGGGAGGTTACCATCTTTTATCTATATTTAACTCCCTAAAAAGAGGAAATCGTTATAGCGACATTCCTATAAATATAATTCCATTAAATATAATTCAATATTGATAACTATTGATAAGTGTAGTTCCATTAACTTTAATCCAATCCTCATAAATATAAATAAATTTTGATAGTGGGTTGGTGTAAAATAAATCCATCAATTCAACTACAAAATATTGCAATTTAGAAAAAATCCAAATATCTATATATTGTTTGTTATTTTATTTACATACAAATCTCATGTAAACATTACAACAACTAACAAGATTTTCCCTTGGACAATCAAACCTCATACTTAGGAATCTACAAAACCTCCACGAAAGAGATTTTTTATCAAACTTTGAAACCTCCTCCACAATACATTTTAATTGTCACAAAATAATATGAATGGATTGCCAAAAAGATATATCAGATAATTTAAGGATATTGTTGGTGGATAGCTTTGGAAGACAACTTTGTCAGGAAAAAGGAAAAAATTACATGGGGCCTATATATCATGATCACATGGGGCAGTGCTATCACCCTGACATGTAGTAGATAAACCATCATAGAAGTTGATTGTAGCACCACAATCTTTCCCCATCTTTTAAGAAAAAAACGTTTTAGTCAACTAGCGGATCCACAAGTTTGATATTCCTAGATTTTTGAAAGGTTCACTTGAGTGCCGTATTGAAAGTTCCATCATTAAAAAAGAACGTGGAGTGCATTTGATGTGAAAACGATGGAGTGTAAGATAACTCGCATAAAGAGTACGCCACAAATACTTTGGTGAGTGTAGTTGAAGTATTTGTTAATCCCTAGGTTAGGGGAACATTTGGATGTAAAATTTGTAGTAATATGTGAATTTAGGTAGAAGTATGGAGAATCTAATCCAATTTATTAATTTATAGTACGAAAATAATTTAATTATTCAATGTGACAGTTCATCATAAATATTATAAAATTGTAAAGTTTAGGCAGAAGGGGAAGTGAGTTAGGTCTAATAATATAATAAGTTCGATTTTTATTTTTAATGAGTAATGATTTATTTAAGGTATTAGAATGGAGGTGGGAATCAAATTTGATTAAGGTGTTAGGAGAAGTGTATAATTCTCCAATTTAAATTAAAGGTGTAAAATTATTTGTTTTTATGTGTGGGTTTTAATATGGGTTTATTATATTTTGTTAATAAATAATTTTTAAGTTAGTAAGATTTTTTTGTTGGCTTGGTTCCCAAGGATTTGAATCTTGAAATTTATTGTTCACATAATATTTTATCTCACGACGATTCCAATTGAGTTGCATCCCATAGACTCTTTTTTCTTCTTGTGATTTTTAAATGAAAGCGTCAACTCTTATTTATTTATTCACTTGTTTTTTTTAAGGTGTCAATGTTTCAACAAGCTAAGTTACGATAAAATAATATTTTAATGCATACTTACTTCTTAGCAAAACCTAACCATAGCCAAAGGAGTAAGTTAAAAAAATGACAAACTCATTTTTTTGTGAAGCCATCGTCATCTTCTTCTTTAATTTATTTTTCTAATGAGATAAGGTTTTGTCCTTATCCACTATTAAAAAAAATCAAATGATTTTGGTCTTCGTAAAATGGGTTAAAACCTCTAAGGACAAAGTTTCACAATCAAATTCCTCATCAATTTAATAGAATTAACTTCTATTAAAATTCCAACTAGTTTTGGTGAAGAATTTTAAAAGAAAATTGGTTGAGTTTGTTCACTTGTTAACTTGCTCGATAACCAAATATTAACTACCTAGTGGGTCTTATTCAATACTAATTACTCAACATGCCTTATTTATCCACTAGTCCACATTATAGTCATTGACCACAATACATATCCTAATATTGATTCCAATGGGCCCATAGGTGTTTATTACACCCTTAGGAAGGATCCTACCATTCCATCCTCCTTTGCAAAGCATTGTTCTTGAGCTTTGATATCACTTGTAATGCCCCTTAGCACATAAAATGTTCACAAACTAGATATTCAAGAAAATATTTATACTTCATTTATAAAAAAAAATCTTGAGGTCGAGCAACACCTTACAATGATCCTTTTATGAAAGGATCAACTCTTGGTCACTTGCCTCTTCGAGTTGGCAACATCCTAATGAGCCAAGCTCTAATACATGATCACATAAGCATAACTCCATCCTTATTTGTAACTACTTGCAAACCTTGACCATAACCAAATGCTAACTACCACCTTTGAACTTCTATCATCCTTATTACAAAACACAAAATTGCAACTCACCATGCATTTATCTTTTCACTAACAATAAAAATAGATATATTTTTGATCCGATAAGTTAAAACACATCAAGTTTGATATTCATGTTTGAAAAAAATGTACAAACATGAGAAATGCAAAGGTGATTGAAAGAGATGCATGAGTTATTTGCCACGTACTACTCAAAATTAGGGGTTAGATGTTCATTTTTACAACCCTTTGCTTAAATGAAGATTACAAACATCCTTGACTCAACCAAGGTTAGTTGTTAATTTGACCATGTTTAGAACATCTAGAGCTATAATGATATTTTTTCTACTAACAATAGTTTTTTTTGTAAGTTGTTTGGTGGTGCCTTTTATTAATAAAAAAAATATAACATTGATCAACCCATTCTCTGTAGGTGGCCTCAACCTGCCAAGTGGGAAACCAGGTTTGTTGACTATTTTTTCACTAAGTATCTGGTCCAAAATTTAAATGTTAACAAAATTTTCAAAGTTACAAAAAAGGAAACATCGACATCTGTCCAACAGTCTAGAACCATACTACATACTACATCAAACATGCAAATGAAAACTAAGAGTCAGAAAAGTTCACCCCCATCGAGGATTCTACTAACAATGTTAATTGGATGCAAGATTAATATTTTTCCCCGCTTTCTTTGTGCTACAAAAAAATAAAAATCCTTGAGTAGTAATGCTTTTACATAATTTTCAATATAACCATTAAAAATAAATTAAATATACCTAATATTTATACATCTTAAATTATTTTCACTGCACAAAAATATTTCTCTTTTTACAATTCCATACTTAAAACAATATATACATTTTTTCATACATATTTAATAAATTACTCTTTTTAATACTTTCTTAAATAACAATTACAATAATTTAGATACATCTCTAATATATATATATATATATATTTAAAAAATACATGTCCTTTAAGTTAGATACATCTATATATAATTATATATATATAATTATCAATTTGATATTTAAAAAATACATGTACTTTTACTTAACTCAATATATTATTTATATATCTTTATCAACTTGATATTCACTTATATTTTATTTATATATCTTTTATCAACTTGATATTCACTTATATGCGATATATATTATTCATATATCTTTATCAATTTCATATTCACTTATATTCGATATATATTGTTTATATATCTTTATCAACTCATATCTGAAAAAAAAATACATCCATTTTCTTACCATAGATTCAATGAATCATCCATGTATCTAATTCAGTGAATCTCCATATATCCCATATATTTGACTATGACTAGACTGACGCATTATTCTATTTTTTTTCTCTATATATATGCAACTTCTTTCCATTGGAGCAAACTTCTTCTTTTTCGTACATAGTTGTAAGTGCCGCTTTATTATACGACATCTATTGGGTTAATGACTTCTTCGCGCATTTCAAGATATGATGGGTTTTTCTTTTTCTTCCATTTTTCTAAAGATTTCTTTTTAATTGAATAAGTAGTTTTGCTGATGAAAAAGGAGTGATTAACTTTGGACCACTAGTTAGTTTCAGTGTTTTATTGATTAGATTAGAAGTGTTAAATTCATAATGCCTAGGAGAGGTTTTTGAATGACTAGTTGTAAACCAGGGGAAGATATCAAGGTCATATCCACATCGCCAATTGGAAAGGAGACTTAGGTTAATGTCATTGGTTTATTATCATTTGACACACTATCATTAGCATTATTACATGCAGAGGGTTGATGATCATCATTGTGGAGGTGTTTAGTGTTTTTATTTATTTGATAAAAAATAAGGTTGTTAAATTTTCTATTGTTTGCACGCGAGTGCATGGTTCAACGGTGGGGTAGTCACCTGCTACGCACCCCACCTGCAATCAAGTCCCGCTTTGTGGAGCTGCGATGCAGCATATAACAAGCTTCTTGTATGATGTGACGGATGTGTCAGATGCTAGTATGTGGCTGATTTGTATATATGTATTAAAAAAGAGGGCCAATAAAGCTTCTGATGGGAACTAGCCCCTCCCTTTAAAAAATAAATAAATTAGAATTTTATGTTTATTAATAAAATTTGCATAAATTGATTGAGAATTATTTTATTTCAAAATTGTCTTATTTAGTAATGAGAGATTTTGATGAAACTCTACACAAATATATGCATTTACCATTTGGCCTAATGATTAAGAGCATGTGTTTCTTTGTAAGAGTTCATATGTTCAAAACCAAATAAGGTATAGTATATATATTTTCGTAAATTTAGTAATCAAATCGTTATGCGGAGATAAGCCTTTTGCCCCACAAACAAAAAAATCTCAAACACCATTTTAGTATCTAAATAAATAATAACCTTAAAATTAAAAGTTTTTTTATATTAAATTTTAAATTTATTTAATACATTTCAAAATTTTCATTGAGTTATGTAATTGAGAGGTAAATGAAAAAAATCGAAAATGTCATCTTCACCAAAGCTGAGATTATAAAATATGTCACCTTCAATGGAATTGAGATTAAAAATGTCACCTGCACTAGCGCTGGTGGTGGACAACGAGATTCCTTTACAATCAAGTAGGATTTGCATATTGAAAGTGGTGTTGGACAATAAGATTCCTTTAATGTCAAGTAGGGTTTGCATATTGGTACTGCGCTTTGTCACCTAAACCAATAACATGAAAGTTGAATTGTGTAAAGCACTAACAAGGGTTGTACTTGTGTGGGGTAAAATCAAGTTATGGTATAAGAAATCAGACAAGAGCCACTATGCAGATATTGGTGCATCATGGGCCTACTAAGTTGAGCTATAATTCAATAATTTCATGGTAGGATGGTGAGTGACAAGACCTTCACTAGATCTGAACAATGTGAAACTATTGATAACATCAAGACCCCATAGTGGTTGAGATCAATGCAAACTATGGAGTGGTGTGAACCCTAGGGTAAGGTTAGAGCACATTCTATGGGGACCTCACACAAAGCCAAACATTTTCTTTTTGTTTAGGTGTCATCGTAGGGAGGTTGAACCGCATGGGGAAATAAGAGGGGACCCTCCTATCCTTTAAAGCTGCGCTTTTTCGTCGAGTAGCGAAAATCGCGATTAAATAAATTGAGAAGCAGTCAAAGGGTGGGAGTTTTAAAGAGTAGGTGTAAGACAAAATAGTTAATTTAAATGCGACCATGTGACTGCCGCCGGGTATTGCGGATCGGCAATCATACGGCGGAGAATAACAACAGCACCAGTCGGACTGTTCCTTCGGCTTCTATTCCCCTGCCTAATAGCGGTTTTGGGGAAGCGGTTTCGGTGGCGAAACCAGGGCGATTTCGAGATATGTCGGCGGGAAGGGGGACACGCGGAAGGCGTGGCGATGACGTGGCAGAGGTGCCTGACATTCTTGCCGGTGAGTCTGGCCATTTAATTTTATGCGATAGTATGTCGTGTTTGTCTTGCTGTTAAGTTGTGTTTGTCTGCCTCCTTGTCACTCGCTGCCGAATCTAGCTTGTCGCTGCGCATATTGTTCGCCTCGGTTCTTTTCATCGGACGGCGCGGGGATCGCGTGAGGGGATCTTTGCCGTCGGATTTCGGCGCAGGCGCTTGGGGTTTAGGGGAGACACCTGGAGTTGGAGCCGGCCGTCCCGGGGTCGAATCCAGGGGGCCTCGTCCGTTAAGGCGAGGGCAGCTACGCCGTCGATCGGACGGTTCTTGGCGCTCTATGCGGCTCTGCGGCGTTTGATGGCCGGGTGGAAGCTGTCTGGGGTTTAGACGAGTGGAGTGAGTTCGGCTCGGAGCTGTGTCGAGGTTTCGTTGGGCAGAGGCTGCTCTGTGGAGCGGATCGCTCGCCGTTTGAGTCGGGTAATCTGCAACAGCTTTAACGAAATCTTGTTTTTATAGGGTAATATGTTCTGAGCAGTTTGCTGTTCTTATGGAGTATATGTCAACGAAACGCAACCATGGCTTGAAATAAAGGGTTATCATTATCCGAGAGTATAACAGCTGGGTTTGACGCATATCTAGAAGGAAGAATGAAAAATGAAATCTACCGGAAATTTAGAAGTCTTGTTGCGCATTGATGTTCCAAATCTGCTTTTCGGCAGAAAATGCATTTTTATTTTTGCTTTTTTCGAACATAATATATTTATTCTCGTTTTTCTGCCCAAAATGATCGGTAATGTAGTGGATAATCCGCGTTTTGAGTGCACTGCGCCGGATTTGTAGACATCTGTTAGAGAAGATGAGCTTTAGAAAAAAAATTAAATCATTTTGCTGACGATTTGGTATTCTTTGAGCTGTATTGCGGTTTTTACCTTCATCTTTATTTTTCTGCTAAAAATGTGTTTATTTATTTATTTATTTTTTTCTTTCGAAATATGTTTTATGTACGTTTTTCGCACAAAATGCAGTTATTTACATTTTTCTGCACAAAATGCAGTTATGTACATATTTCTGCACAAAATGCAGTTATTTATACTTTTTATGCACAAAATGCATTTATTCTTCTTTAATGCACAAGGTTTTTTGTCTTTTGACTCGTAACCTCGCTCAACGTCTCAGTTTGAATGCACAGATTTTAGAGTTTAATTTACACTTCAAATAGACGAAACTTTATAATTCATATTTTTTTATTTTTCTTCACAAAATAACTGACATGTGAATGGAGAATTGATTTGATTAACTCAGTTAGAATGCGCAGGTCGCAAACGGGAAATTTGCGAGGTGGAATGTGCAGAACTGTGGAAGTAGGGTTAATGGAAGACAATTGTGCTTCTGATGATCGGGAGCATATAGTTTTAATCGATTATACGTTTGCTCTTTGTTAGTTCATTGGGTTATAGTTGTTTCAGTGGAGTAGCGTGCAGCAGTTTGATCGGCGAAAATGAAGAGTCCTTCAACCAGCTGCCTTTCTCATCCAGTGGAGGGTAATTCTCTTTCGTTCTATGCTTTTATTGCTTTCAAGATGCAGTGCTGCTGTAGGGTTTACAGGTGGGGTTGGTTTTTACGTTGAAATTTTGGCTGAGTTTGAATTAGCCCTTATCATTACTGCTTGATGACCACTAGAATAGAATTATAAATTATTTTGTTGATATTCTGGCATTTTAGAACACTAGTCTTAAATAACATAATTTTTGTTTTAACATAATAAAAGTAGTTTCAACTTTCACCACATTCACAATATTAACTTTTACAGACCAAAAATTTACTTTATGATAGCCATTTTATTTCTTTTGTGAGTTCTGAACCTTAAATGTGGCTTTAAATGTTCATTGTTAACTGTGGTGGATACTGTTTTGCGTTTGTTGGTGCTGAATTAGAGGTGAAACTTCTTATCGTTTGGTTGGCTGCGTTTCAATGGAACTCAACATCTTGTGATGGTAATTCTATTTCTTTAGTGGATTTTGAACGTTAAATGTGGCTTTCATGCTCCTCCTTATGGATTGTGCTGGACAATGTTCGGCATTTGTCGATGCTGAACTACATGTTGAACTTGTCATGTTTTTTGGATTTTGTTTTTTAAATATTTGATATGTGCATGCGTCTTAAAGAATTTATGCAAAGTTACCAGACTCTGCAAGGCAGAAAATTTTAGAGTTTGACTTGGGGCAGTTTCTGGGCTTTTATAGGCAGTTTGGTCCAAGTCAAACTCAGTAGACTCAAGTCGAACCTGATTAATCCAGGTTTGACTTGCCCCTGAGTCAGTTTGATTTGTTTTGCTCACAGCCAGAGTTAAACTTGCAAGTCTGGTAACTTGGGAATTATGGAGGGGTGATGCAGAGTAACTAATAGAATGGTAAGCTCATTTTTTATCAGAAGTATATTGAAGGTTCTTATTGCTGTCTAGGTAAAAACATGGTTGATGAAAAAAACCACGTGCACATATTTCTTTTAGAAATTATGTGGTTTCTTATATCTCACGGGTTTCTTATATCTTGCATGTTGTTGTGTATGTGTGTTTTCAGAATGTCGAATTTTACCTGTTAGCGTATGCCTATCTCAGACAATGTGTTGGTGCCTTCTCAGTGGTGGATGCAGCCCTGGACACTTATTCTCTCCTCACACTACTTCATCTGACTGACATTGTGACATCTATTAGACCTTTCTTTCTCTATTTTCCTTTTCTTCTTTTAGGTGCTGCAGCACATGTACCTTTTATTTTATTTTATTTTGTGCTTTTGGGGTAGCCTTGTGCACTCGTACGGGGCTTTGTCAGGGATTGTACTTCCTAGTTTCACAGACCTATCCTTTTGGTCGTCTGTTGGACATTAATAATTTTTTCTTATCTTGTCTGATCTTATCAGTGTGTATTACAAACTGCTTCATAGTGAAATTTTTTTTGAACTGTATGCAGTAGACTTAGCTTCCTTTTTTGGAAACCTGTTGCATGGTAACCATTGGTACTGAAGATGTCTGGACAGTTTTTATTTTTTTATTTTATTTATTTATAGTTTTATCCATTTAACCAAGCACTCCACCGGCTCATAGGCAAGGGTAAGATATCAGTAGGGCTCAAGGCCATGAAACAACAAGGCTTGATGCCATTATAATGATATATTCAGTATGAGCTTGACAGGAATTGAACCTGGGTGGTGAGGATAACAATCATTCTTTCCAACCACCCTAGATAAACTCAATTGACATGTCTTTGATAGCTTACATTGTAGATTGATTAATTGACCTATAGTACTGAGCTAAAATGCATCGTAGCTTGTTTGAAATCAGTCAGCAGTGAATGTCCAGATTTTTGTGGTAGCATATATATAAGTCAGAAAAAAACTGATGGTGATTGTCAAGTGTTTTAGTCGAGGCCCGAGGGTTTATGGTGTACCTGTCTGATCACCGTCATGTAGAACATTCAGAATAGCCACCATTTTATACTTGTTTTGGTAAGATAGGCTTTCTGTTGTTCTTCAACACACGCCTGTCCTAGAATATCTTTTGTGATCGTGGTATATATTTTGTGAATATACTGTTTTGGTAAGATAGTCCCTTTGTAGTTCTTCACGACACACCTGTCGTAGAATATCTTTTGCAATCCTGGTATATGTTTTGCGAATATACTTGTTTTGGTAAGATAGGCTTTTTGTAGTTCTTCAGGACATGCCTGTCCTAGAATATCTTTTGTGATCCTGGTATATGTTTTGTGAATATGCTTTTTTTGGTACGATAGGCTTTCTGTAGTTTTTCAGTACATGCCTGTCCTTCAATATCTTTTATGATCCGGTATATGCTTTGTGAATATTTAGTTTAGCAGTTTTCCACTTTACATTCCTGATTTAATTCCTCTTTAATATTTGTCACATCCCACACTTCTCGTAACTGACTTTCTTTAATGCCTTCCAAGTTCCAACCAAAAATTCATAGTTCTGTTTTTCCACAGTAGTTAAAAATTGATAGGTAGAACCTTGAAAAGGTTGGGCTATGTGATATTGCTTCTATTCCCAGCTCTATTATAAATATAATTTACACTTTCTGATGCTCTTTTGTTTTTGATTTCTTGTAGGGGAGCAGAAGAGCATAAATTCTGAACTCTGGCATGCTTGCGCTGGACCCCTTGTTTCCTTGCCCTCAGTGGGTAGTGTTGTGTATTATTTTCCACAAGGCCACAGTGAACAGGTAAGAATTATATAAGGGTCTCTTGGCTTTATCTATGATTGTAATGTCATATGCTCAGTGTAAAAGAATCACACTTATCATAACATGTGGAATCTGGACACCACCTTTTTCACTGTGTTAATTTTCATACCAGGTTCTGTTTTAAGATTTGTCTATTTAGGGGAATGTGAGAATTGACTGGAAGTTAAATTGTTAATTAAGTAACTTCAGTTCTGTTATGGAAGTGTATTGCTTACTTGTAAGGTGCCTCTTCACTTTCATTTAGTGAATCTATAGTACTTTATTTTAACAATTGGACAGCTTGAAAATTTTCTTCAAGTTGACTGGCATGTATACCTGTCTATATGTATACAAATATACAAGTTAGATGTTATTACTGCATCAATAATGATTGATCATTTATCACTAGAATGTTTGGATTACATGGACAAAGATTAAAGATATTTAATATAATACCTTATTTTACTCTGAATTTCTGAAGAGCCATATTCCTATCTCACACTAGTTGCTTCTGTGTTGGCTGGTCATTATCAGAGATGATATATCTACAGGCAATCATTTATGTTTCTCAACCTTCGAATAACCATTTAAGCCTTTTGCTTCCTCAACATATGAGCACCTGAAGCTCGGGTGTTAAGTAGGGAATTGGAGAGCTGTAAATCTATATTCTAATTTCTTCAATTGGTATATTCAATCACAATGATAGGTAATTATGGCCCCAAAATTTATAGGTTTCAGGTGCTTCATGTTTAAATTTTAAAACTGTTAAACATCTGACTTTTGGAAGATTAAAATTAGAGTCTTACACCTTCTTCCCCTTCACCTTCCTCTGCCTCTTTCTTCACCTTTGGATGAAAATGTCTTTGTGAAGAATCAATGTGTCTTTTCCCTCTACCTTGCCTAGGCTTTATAGTTTTAGTGGAAAATCTATTTTTATGATTACTCCTAGTCTAAATACAATTTGACTCAACTATTAAGAATAAGACATTTACTTGTTTACTCAAGTGAATGACAAAATAGAATTACTTTTTCAAAATTAGAATTGCTTTTCAAAAATAACTTTTTCAAAAAGATTGCAAACTACTTCTCACATGTTCACGCTAACATGTACGGAAATTTCTGTTCAATCTATAGGAATCTTGCACCAACCTAAATCTGCCTTTGAATGCCTCAAATTTCCTTTATGCCAAGGGCATGGTTAGGATATCAAGAACTTGTTGATCTATGGGTACATACTACACACTGGAGCTTCACTCCTCCCTTCTAAATCTTGTCTTGAATGAATTGCTACTTGATCTCATGGAACACTGGATTCTCAAAGAGCTTGATATAGGTTTGATTATCATAGCAAATTGCAGTGGGATCCTACCCTTGATCAAATAAACTTGCAAGTAACTTGTGAAGCCAAATGGCCTCACAACTTGTTATACTAGCTGCCATATACTTTGCCTCTATTGAGCTAAGTGCCTCGGAAGTCTGCTCCCTGTTGAACCGGGATATCATTGCCGATCCCAAACTAAAACAGCACCCTGAGGTGCTCCTCCTCTTTACTACACTACTTGCCTAGTTTGAGTTTGTACAACCCTGCAACTTCACCTCATCATGTTCATGATATTTCTGACCGTCCATTGTACGCCTCAAATACCTAAGCACATGTTTTTTTGCTACCCAATGCTCATGCCTTGACTCTACCATGAATTGACTCAAGGTGTTCACTGCAAATCATATATCTGGTCTAGTGTTGATCAAATAGATTAAGGAACCTATTAGTTGCCTGTACAATGTGGGAACCACCAACATTGAATCTGATGTTGTCACCTTCTTTAGATTGGTGATCTTGGATGTGGCCATAGGTTTGTAGTCCTCCATTTGAAATCTCTTCAAGATCTCAACTACATACTTACCTTGCCCAAGGAATTTAACTCTTCTGAAGTTGTCACCTTTTTTCAGATTGGTGATCATGTGTGTGGCCATTCTTCAATAGTCCTCCATCTGAAATCTCTGCAAGATCTCAATTGCATACTTACCCTGCCCAAGGAATATCTCCCTTGGTTTTTGCCAACCATCCAAACCTAATAAGTAATGCATCACACCAATGTCCTTCATCTTGAACTCAAGTACCATGTTTGCTTTGCACATTGCAATGAGCTTCTCTACATCTATAAGAAACAAGTCATCTATGTTCAATACCAAAATAAGCATATCGGTCCAACAAATATAATCTATAACTTCAGATCTGCTTAACTTTTGGTGAAGCCCATACTGAGCAAGTATCCATCAATCCTGGAGTACCATGTTGTCAGCCTTAGCTTGTTCATAAAAAGGCCTTCTTAAGCTTGCAAACATGGGACTTCTTCCCATGTACCTCAAAGTCGTGAGGTTTCTCTATGTACAATTCTTCCTTAATGATCCCATTAAGGAGAACTATCAACGTCTTCGTCATACTTTACATCCTTACTTACTATTGTTTTCCTTTGTGTCAGAATATAGATATTGTAAACCTTTGAAGTCTCACTATAACACAAATAAACCCTTCTAGCTAGAGGGCTCCAAGTTGGTCCATTTCTTTGTAGGTACATGAATATAAATAAGACAACCAAAGGTGCGGTAATGACTCACCTCTGGCATTCACATCAGTGAATGCCTCCTTTGGTGCCTTGTCATCCAAGATCTTGTGTGGACACTTGTTGAGGATGTAGACTGTGATGTTGCATGCCTTTTGCCCAAAGAAACTGTTAATTTTTCATAGGACCTAGATCTGGGCTATCACTGATCTTAGCACATAAAAGCATAGTGGAAATATGACAACTATGAAATCAACAAAAATACACAACGATATTAGCCCTGTTGTCACTCAGATTGTACAGGCACCGCGACAACTGGTCAGGTTGGGGGCTGTCACCATGATCCCCGACCTCTCCGTTCTAGCTGTCTCCCAACAATAGGCGATGTGGGGTAGACCCTATGGAACTGAGATGATGGAAGACAAGTTGGGAAACAACTTATCCAGGAGACACAATTGAGTGGCCTAGCTACTCGGTTTAATTTAGCAAGACTTAAGGATTCAATTAGATTTAGAACTGAGACCAGTGCCTTATAGAGTCAAAATTCTTGCCTATTACAAATCAAGCCCAAGTAACTGGATGGACAATTGTAGCTTAAGTGATCAACTAACCTACATGAGATGCAAGTCCTAGAAACTAGGTGTAATGCAAGGATCTTGGTTATTTTTAGATTATATGCCTAGCCTAAGTGGAACCTCTCTTAACTGTTTTGAGATCAATCTTTAGAGTAGGTTGTGGGATGGAAGCCAACGGGAGGCAAGCAAAGACTTGATTAACGATACCTTCCCCTGTGTTCCAACCACCCAGTGTCTTTGGCGTTGCAGAGACTTTGGCTCTTACGACTGCAAGGTTACTGTGTTAACCACTAGAAAGGTGCTGAATCCCTCAAGTTAGGTGAGAAAGGGTTGTCCTAGGAGTCTATAAACCAAGCTTAAGGTTGGAGGTAAGTCATTAGTGCAAATTAAACCTCGAATGCTTATGCAACAATTATGAGTGAGATTTTTAGCTTAAGATTTGCTTAAGTACCTTAAGTTATGATGAATCTTTAGAGACAAGAGTACTTGTAAATCAAAATGCAATCTTACAACCAAGAAAGTGCCAATATCAAATCCACAAGATACCAAATACTCAAGATATTCAATTAACAATCTTATGCTCTTAGAGAATGCCAATAATGAAAGATGCTCAAGAGTAAAACTTAAGATGCCAATTCCACAAGATAAATGATACAATTACCCAAGCTTCTTAAGATTATGAAAGAGCACAATATTAGCTTAGAACACTTATTCAAGAATGATTCAACCACAATGTCAATTAGATTTTAATGCTAAAATGACTTGAATGCTTTAAGCAAGATTAGATGATCTAGAGCTTAGATATGTGAGTGATTTAAGTGCAAAATTTGGTAATTCTTATAACTTAAGACAAGACAAGTGAATATTAGAATCCAAATAACCAAAATCAGCAGGAGCACTTCAAAATTATCAATAGTTATTAACTTTAGGACAACAACAAGTGAATCAATTTAGCTCCAAGAGAGAACAAGAATATAGTAACTAGATATGAACAATGAGATGCTCAACAACTTGCCAAGGTAGATTTATGAGTTTTATACCTCTTGAGATGCTATTTTCATAAAATATTAGATCTGAAAAATTTTTATTACAACAGTAAGAAAATGTGTAAACAGTGAGTTATTAGTGCTTTAACAAGTGCCAAAGTATGCCCAAAATTTAGAGTAAGCCTGCCAAACTGAAAATTTTAAAATTTTAGCCCTTTAAGATGTGATATTCAGAAAATATCGGATCTGATTTCACAGTTATGCAAAGATATTCTAGCAAGCTAAGAAGTAGATCTAGGCTAGATATTCAATGCCCAAGTGGCCAAAAATTTTATTATGAAACTTTTGATGTGTTAAGACCAATTAGATGTGTTTTGGGGCAATTATATCAGTGTTATAAAGAATTTATTACAGTTGTAGCAAAACAGAGATAAAATGAGGGTTTAGAGAGCAAGCCCAAGGCCTTGTAGATCACTTGGCCAAATATACCAAAATTTCTCCAATGATTTTGCCACCTGAAAACACCAACTTAGGGCCAAATTTTCTGCAAAACACACCAAGCTTCAGTCCCAAAAAATTTGAGAGATGAGCAGAGGTCAATTTAAGGTAAGAGAGGGCAACGCTAAGCCCAGTAGGGCTAGAGTTGGGAAAGAGAGGGCCTAGAAGGGCAGAAAGGGAGGATGCAAGAGGTCGAGAGGAGGATGAAGGAGGAAGAGGGCGTAAAAGCCCACGATAAGCCCCTCAGGGTAGCCACCTAGGGTAAAGGAGGGGGGATGAGGCCTCCTAGGCCCACGACCAGGTTTAAAAAGGCCTAAAACCCTTGACGCATGGCCAAATAGGGAAGGCCGAGGCTCCTAGAGGCTACGACCAACCCTAAAAGGGCTAAAAATGACGACGCAGTGTTAAATTTTGGCTTAACATGTTCTTTGCTTAGGATAGTTACTTCATTAGCCCATTGACACATCTATTAGACCATAAGCAATCACTTTAACCATCACCATATGACAGTAATTAATGAAAGAACATTAAATGCAAGAGCAGAAGACAAGTGAACACGAAGATATGGCACAAGCTAGGGAAAGACCCCAAGATGGGGAAAACCTTTGATCCATTCTTCTTATTATTATTATCAAATGTTCACAGAGGATGAGAGAGTACATTCAATTTCAATGTTGACTTGTTAATGTGATAACCGAGATCATTGTTCAAAAGCCAAATAAGCACCCCAATCGAATATGCATGCTGTAGCCACAATCTGTCTTGATCAGTGGACAATGGTAGACAAAGCATACACTGAATCTCGGTAAGGGTTAATAGGTTCATATAATACCTTCAGACTTCTTTTCAATGTTGTGACCTTACTTTTGTGTTCTCTGTTCACAACCAATCAGAAAATC